>JAUMHG010000076.1:6385175-6399612 GCA_032359395.1 Enteromius anoplus
CCCCCCCCCCCCCCCCCCCCCCCCCCCCCCCCCCCCCCCCCCCCCCCCCCCCCCCCCCCCCCCCCAAGTGATTAATATGATATTTATGAACATTAGCATCATAAATATATTCAGATAAAACAACAGGAGTATATAAATAAGATTAATAGAGGTGAGGATGCAATAAAATAGAGAGAGACAAATTGTTCACGCAGTGACTTCACTCTGCAGGAATTTGCATGCGATTTGCATGTGATCTGAATATGACCCTCCACACACACTTATATAGACACACATATACAGTCAGCTGCTGTGTGCATACACAAGCATGTTTTGTCATCTACACAGCCAACAAAAGCTCAACCTGAATCATCAGAGCCAACATCTGCATTGAGTCTATGCATAACCTAGATCCATTCGTAATGCGGTCCACACTACAATCGCTTCAAAAAGAATAACATACAATAGCTTGATCTTATCTGGTCTCTGATGTACACGTACACAAAAGCAGTCAGTGAGGACAGAAGGATGACAGCCACGTCCGATCTGTCAACTCTCAGTCTCTGTGGATTCTCTTGTGAGCGTGTGTGTGCGAGATCAGATCATGATCCTCCAGCACTGAATCTTGTCAATGCTGGTTAATCACTCTGCCAAAAGATGCCTCACATACAAACTCATTAAAAAATGTTTCAAATAGAATCTAAAATAAATCATGCTTTCACACAAATTAATGAGGTTCATACAGCTCTGTTGCTGCTGTTTATTTAAACAGAAAGGGAATGAAACAAATACCAAATTAGACATTTTGAAATTTACGTTCGTTTTTAAAATCAGGCAATCTTAACTCAAAATGAAACTTCTGATTTTACAATGCGTTTTCTATTCTATTAAACTATAAAAATGCAAAATAGGAGCATTTTCACTGGTAGTATTAGATTTAGGATAAAATATATGGTTCGCCGCTGTCTATGGTACTAATTGAAAGCATATATATACTGTACATACATGTAGCGTTGGAAGTTAATCAGGATTTCACTACCTTTCACTAAAATAAACAAAAATGCCTCCCAAATACAAGCTATTGGTGCAAAAATTGCCCTCGCACATTTGGGCTAATGATTTGAGCTATAGTAAAGTGTCAAATGTATCAATATCTTTACAGAAGACCTGCTTTTTATGCATGGTTTGCAGCATTGAGTCACACCAATGACAAACCTTTATTAGCCATAAATAATCATTTACTTTCCTTGACACAATGTTATTTTCTTAAAAATATGTAGATTCGTCTTGATAAATTCTCTTTTTAAAAAACAAACGAAATAGAAAATGGTAATCCAAATGACAGACTGGGTCACGCACAAATGAATGCCAACTGTTGATGATTTAATTTCTCCTAATGTTTGGAAATTTAATTTCACTCTTTAGCAGCTCATTTGATAAGTGACGTGTGGAGTTGGCGTCCAGGGGATTATGGGTTATTAGTTATCCATGTCAGTGTGTCAGAGACAGATCTGTAGAAGGGAAATGTCATCTGGTGGGAGTGAGTGTGTGTTTGTGTATGCTGAGAAAAGACAAATATGGCTGACACATCACAGCAAATAAGCAGCAGATTACATTCATGAACCAGATTTTCTTGAAAACAAATGTTAGTACAAAAAAAAACAAAAAAAACATTTTATGCTCAATTATTTTCCTCAGTAATTTCCATCTCCTCTCTTTTATCTGCTTCGTTATAAAGTCATAAATAATAATAATAAACAGTTCAGCAGTAAAGCAGTTCTGATGAGTAGAATTCTGACTCGTTTTAGTTACGAAAAAAAAACAACCTCAAAATTGTTCCTGGACGTCTCTGAGCAGCATTTTGTGTTGTTTTGTAGTGAAATAAATATTTGGCTATACATATAAAATCCCTCAGACTTACATAGAAGGAGGGATATTAAGAGACTCAGGGCTGAACAATTTTGTCCTGATAACTGGCAACCATATAGCAACATACTAAACCACTCAAAATACCTAGAACTGGAAAATTCGAGCAACTGCAAAACAAAGTACTAAGATCACAATGGGCAAGTAACCTCAAACTCTAGCATCATAATGACAAACTTAAAGGTTTGATCACTCAAAAATGAATATTGTTATGCAAAATTATTATGCAAAATTGATATGCAAATGTGACAGATTTTCTTTCTTCTTCCTTTCACATTTATGGTGTTGGCCTTTACTCAGATTTAAGGTAGTAGCAGTATTTTTAACACTACAAAACAGGTTTTGAATACAGAGTTGAACCACATTTTCAAAGGATGAACTTTTTTCACATGATGGAGCTTCAGTGTTGGTGTAGCTCAAGACAAGATATGATAATGTGATCATGACTTCAAACCCAGAGAACTCATGTGCTTATAAAGCACTATAAATCATCATGATTTTGCATGTTTTTTATAATGGGTAGGTTCAGGGGTGGGGTTATAAGGTCGTTTTTTGTTGGAGGACAGTCTCTATTGAACAGAATCAAGGCGTCATCGGGTGCCCATTTTACACAGGTTGATATGATTCTCTATCAACTCTTAGTGAAAAGTCTACATACTTTGGTAAAAATTTCTCAATGGTTCTGTAAAAAAATATCTTTACCCTGCCAAAATCAGCATTGTTTTCATCAAGCCATTCTAGTCCATGTTGCTTTAAATGCTAATGAGCTCTGATGACCCCGCCCCTCTCTTCCATGGGGTGATGAGCAGACTGTAAACTTACGCAAAAAAAGTCGCAAAACTGGCTAAGTAGCATGATATTAGAAAAGGTGATTTGCTCCATAATAATTTTGCTGGATAACAAATGATTTGCGCAAACAGACGCATTTGTGTTGATAGGGGATTGGCGCATTCCCTTCAATTCCCTTCCGTGGCTCAGATGTCGAAAGAAAATAACCACTGCTATATTCATTATTACATCCAACAACTTAACACCTCAGACATCTGGTCTTCCCCTCCGCTGGAGTCAACACAATGGCAGACACCTGATGACAGCTCACTCAGGACAGGAATAAGGTAAGACAGCCGTGTCAATCAACTATCATGGGAGGGGCGTGTGCAGAACTACGTCATTCTGCCAGGAATCTCAAAACAGCCTGATTTGAGAAAGGGGATTTTAAAACAGCTGAATCTTATCTTTGATGAAGTTCACATCACTGATTTATCGCCGAGTTATTTCCTGTTTATTACTGTGAAGCGATTTTAAACAAATCTAAACTGTGTATAAAACTCTATATAAAGATTACTTGATTTTTAACTTGACATATCATCTTGAACTAAATCTCAACACTCCAAGAAGTCCATGAAATGCATCCTTACATAGATAAACAATTACACAACGAATGCATCTTGTGAAAACTGCCTTTTACTCTATGACTCACAACTGTGTGGTATTCCAGAGCGACTTTATTTTCAGACTTCATTTCATCGTATCTTGCCATCGAGGGGTCTGTTGACTGGCTGGTGTGTGCAGAGGGCAGAGGCACTGACCTGCTGGGATGTGTGGAGTGCAGAGTGGTCAATGGCTGCTCTGAAAAACATACTGTAATATAGCCTTTACACGCGGGCCTCCTGGCATTTCTGGATCTTGATCCAACACACACACAAGACATGCACACACACATCCACTACTTTTGACTGAGAGTGTAAACACATATGCATGTGTAAATACAAACAAATAAAATATGCTTGCATACACCGATAAAGCTGTGACATTCATCCCGCAACACATGCAAAGTGTGAACATGCATGCACACACACACACAACACAGCCATCTGTCAGACTCAAGTCCCCCCTGTGCTCTGGCTGTCGTAGATATAATACGCTCTGCTGATTGGCTAAATCTGTTACCACCTTATAAGACAGAGACCCGTTATGAAACACAAAAAAAAAAAAGCACAATAAATAACTTCCTTTTTCATACGAAGTAGAGAAGTCAAAACACTTGAGGAGGACAGGAGAGATGACATTCAGGGAGAAGGACATGACAGACATTCACATTAAACTTTTAAACCTCTATAAACCCGCTTTTCACCTGAGTGCCATTTCAATCTCCCTCTATTTCTCGGCGTCGTCTCCTTCCATCTGTTTCATGTGCTTCTAATCATTCATCTTCATCCACCTTCCCAATCATTTTCCAGTTTGTCCCGTTTCCTCAATGATGTTCAATAAGGCTCTGAAATTTGACCTCTTACATCACGTTGGCACACAGGCACTCATAGACACCGACCAATTCCTGGACAGTCTGTGGTGCACGCCACGTTGGTGGATGGAGCGAGACATGATGTTCCTGATGTGCTCAACTGGATTCAGGTCTGGGGAACGGGCGGGCCAGTCTATAGCATCAATGCCTTTAGTCTTGCAGGAACTGCTGACACACTCCAGCCACATGAGGTCTAGCATTGTTTTGCATTAGGAGGAACCCAAGGCCAACCGCACCGGCATATGGTCTCACAAGGGGTCTGAGGATTTCATCTCGGTACCTAATGGCAGTCAGGCTACCTCTGGCGAGAACATGGAGGGCTGTGCGACCCTCCAAAGAAATGCCACCCCACACCATTACTGACCCAATACCAAACCAGGGTTGTTGCCCTCCTACGGCCTCCTCCACGTCTCCTGATGTACTGGCCTGTCTCCTGGTAGCGCCTCCATGCTCACACCTGAGCATGCTAATCAGTGTCTTAAGGATCATTAGAAAACACAGGTAGGTGAGTTTTATCGAGGTTGGAGCTAAACTCTGCAGTGCATCGGACCTCCAGGGTAAGATTTGAGGAACCCTGAACTAGAGTGAAAGCCCCGCCAGCATTCAAAAGTGACCAAAACATCAGCCAGAAAGCATAGGAACTGAGAAGTGGTCTGTGGTCACCACCTGCAGAACCACTCCTTTATTGGGGGTGTCTTGCTAATTGCCTATAATTTCCACCTGTTGTCTAGTCCATTTGCACAACATCATGTGAAATTGATTGTCAATCAGCATTGCTTCCTAAGTTTGATTTCACAGAAGTGTGACTGACTTGGAGTTACATTGTGTTGTTTTAATGCTCCCTTTATTTTTTTGAGCAGTGTATGATGTAAGCATAATATTTGCATAATGAATTGTGATTGGTCTTCTTTTGTACATTACCATATAAAAGTTTCCTATGCTCACCAAGGCTCCATTCTTTTGATCAAAAATACAATAAAACACAAAAATAGTGACATGTAGGAGTAAAATTTAAAAATTGTATTTATTCCAGATTGAAAACTTGATTTTTTTAGCAGCGGTCACTCCTGCATCACATGATCCTTCAGAAATTACTGTAAGATGCTGATTAGCTGCTTGACAAACATTTTTTTTATTATAACAAATGTTGAAAATAGTTTCAGTTGTTTAATATTTTTGTGGAAACTGTGATGAACAGAAACAACAGCAATTTTCATTTTGACTTTTCATCAATTCATTGCACGCACTAAAGCTTTTGAATGATGGTGTAGATTATTTTTACTTTCTGAATTGTGGCCTTTATGAGGGTAAGTCTAAAATTGTGGCCTTTTACGTAAGTCTAAAACTTACTTAATTTTTTAACACTGTTCTTTTGCTGGCAGGCAAGCTCTGGTATTTCTTTCAGGCAAAGCACATCTCGATTTGGGACGTGTCGCCAAACGGTTCAGACTTTTTCAAGACTTATACTTTTCTCCGTCACAAGTCGGAAATAGGCTGCCAAATTCAACAGATTTAAGTCATTTAGTGTTTGGCACCACAAGAAGTTGTATTCACACACTCCCATGCCATATGTTAACACTCTTCTTTGAGGGTGGAAACATTTGATAGCCAAAAAAAAACAGAAACTAAACCCCACTGGTGTGAGTTAGTTTGAGGGTGTGTGTGAGGGAGAGTGACAGAGCTACTGCCAAATTGACAGCGCTGCAGGTAATCCTCAGCAAACAGGAAGTAAGTAAATGTCAGCACAATTACACACACCTACACATTTACAAAATCAACAAACACCCAATGGGGGTTTGAAAGCTGGCCTCCAGAGGTTCACAGATCATTTCAACCAGAAAAAGTGAGAAAAACAATACAACGAAGACCGGAGTCTATTCATAACCAAATGAACCAAGTAGTAAGAATTGTTTCAGAAAGGAAATGATAAAATTATAGTTTTAAAATAACATTTTAAATTAACAGAGTGAATTTTTTTTTTTTTTTTTTGAAATATTGGATCTTCATTGGTACAAAAAAAAAATAACTACAGAAACAAACATGATATTAAAAACTTTAACTGCACTTCATGGTCCCTTTAACAGAGAACTGACAAAATTGCAATACTGTAAATAAAAAATAAAAAAAAAAGAAGTACATTGGAGGCCATACAAAATACTGGTTACACTTTTTTTATGGTTACACCTATAAGTTGCTTATTAGCAAGCATATTACTAGAATATTAGTCATTTATTAGTGCTAATTAAGCATATATAAATGCCTTATTCTATATGACCTTATTCTACATCCCTAAATAACTACCGCACTAACTATTAATAAGCAGCAACTTAAGAATTTATTAAGGAAAAAGTCATAGTTAATAGTGTTATCCTATTCTAAAATGTTACCAAAATACCTTTTATAGTTTATACAGACGATACCATCACCGTCCTTTTACCACCAAGGATGACTCACTGTGAATCCAAAAGAACCAGTTCTTATACAGGTTCTCATAGTTAATATAGCCAGTGTTCTCTTTTGTTCTCTGGTGATTCTAGAGTTAGTTGGTTTCATGGGGATGCTGATGCTTGAACAGTCCATGTAAATGTCAGTATGCTTACAGTTTGCGTGCATCTATGTGTGTACACGCATGCACATTTATGTGTGTTCTGCAGGCTGTGAAATTAAATTTGTCAGACTCTTACGACCCCAGCATGTCGGAGAGCCACAAGTATATAGTGAGTGTGTTACATCTACATCAGCACTTCTCATCCACCCCTCCTTAACATTTTTATTGCACGCTATTCCATCCACATGAAGTGCTTCTTAAACAAATGTACTCTATAACCAGCACCCTCTCTTTACTTTTCTCGGACTGTGGCGCGAGTAACAGAAATGTTTAACATTTATATTCATTGTCTGTGTCAGGCGGATGGATAGACCTTTTAAAACATCGTTTCTAAGCGCCGCTTGTCTTGCTATCCACTGCTAGAGAATGAATGGCGGCATTAGGGCTTCATCTGTGTGGGATTGTAAATCAAACGGGTTCTGAATGCCTGTAGCCACAAATACACAGAGCCCTATAGATGTTAGAGGAGTAATACAACACTATACTGTATAGTTACTTTACACATTCAAGTCTAAAAGGAACAACAAAAAAGATTGTTGTGACTTTTTAATCCCACAATTCTGAGGAAAAAAAGGTAGAATTGCAAGTTTGTATCAAAGTATCTGGTTCCAACATATTATTAAACCTGCATGTAAAAACACAATAGGTACATGTTTTCATTATTAGCAGAGTGCAAGCTTTTTGTATGCTCATATCATATGTTATGATCTGTCCTGATCAGATTGTAATTATTAACAGTGCATGTAAATTGTGTGTGTGTGTTAAGCTGGGACAGATCTGTCACACACACACACACACACTGCCACTTCCCCTCCTCTTACAGCTTGTCTAGTGCAGATTATCCTTGCTCACGACCGCTTACACAAATCTGTGCGCTTTAGGACTGTGTGCGTGTTCGGGGGTGGAAATGATTGCTCCACAAATATCAGAACACAGAACATAGGATGTGGGGAAAGTGAGATAATAAAGATCACATCAAGCCATGTTAAGGTGTAGTAAGTGGTTGCTAGGGTGTTGCTAGGTGGTACAGACTGCAGCACTTCAAAAGAGACTACTTTCATACAGTATTTTGCCTTATTGAGAATTAATTCATAATAAAAAAATGTTCTGCACCAAGTCAGATTCCAGAAGGTACAATTAAGAAATAGTTTTATGAATTATTCTGAAAACATTCTGATTCTTGGAAAATTTTCTCAATACGTTTTTTTGTATATATACAAAATATTCTTACATTTTTAGCTAAATTAACCAATAAGAACAAGACAGCAGTTTAGAAGAACTATTTTTAAGTTTCTTGAATCTGGCCCCAGGTGCTTTTTCTAAAGGTGTTCAAGGGGGGTTCTTTAGAAAAAGAAAAAGAAAGAAAAAGATTTTAACATTTTCTCCTATATAAAATTCTTAAAAACAGGTCAATGCAGGAAAGCAGAACAAGGGTTACGTCAGATTTAAAATATGTTGCTTTTGAGATCTATCCTTTGTTTCTGCCCTGCTTCACACGTTGCACACAACCTGTTGTCATGTTCCTCTCTAAGAGTTAAATGCATTAAGTCCCTGCGGTTCTACCAGGGCTACAGAAGAACAAGTCAGGGAAGAGCACCTCCACTTCATCAATTATTCAGTGTTCCTTTTTTCATAAATCTCACATGAACTGTACTTTCCTGCTTACAGAGAAAAATACCATAAGAGATTCTGGGACTTAGTGGGACATCAACCCACAAAGCAACAGAGCGGCAGCACTTTTTAAAGATGCAAACGAACATCAATGTGGAACTTGACAATACTGTCTCTCTCGTACACACACAAGAGCTGAGGCGAGCAGACGCTGCTGACTGTTCAGCTGGACTGAAATATCTTTTCAGCTCATCAGCATCTGTATGTCATCTTTAATATGCTGTCACTTCCTTCTTCCCTCTGATTGAATAATACTGCCTATACAGCCTTTTTCTATCGGAGATGCCTGGGCACAATCATGGTCATACTTTTTTGAATGTTTTTTGGCAAGCTTTACGTGTGTGTTTAAATGTGGAATATATTAAAGATTAATGGCTTAAAAAATGACTATTAGTTAACTAGAAACAGGTACTGCGTGCTTATATATTGATTCAGATTCCGAACTGCAGAAGGTAAGTGAAACGGCATCATATGGGTGTTTTGTTGGTGATCGCGCTCTAGTGCTCGTAACTCTTTAGCCCCGCCCCCACACACCACGGCTCCAGGAGCTCGTCTTTTTTCCGCAGAGAATCTTAAAGCTGTATCTTTCTTGTATAAATATGATAAAACTAAATAATTTTTGGAGATATGAAGGATGCTGTACTACTCCATAGGTACTCACAATTAACATTGGGTGAAACTGTGTATGTAATGACACCTTAAACTAAAACATCCTACTCGTATGAATTATTGATTTGTGAAGCAGACATGCAGTATAGTATGTTTCTGCATGCAGCCCACAAGCCCAACTCTACAGTAGTCAACATTCGAAGTGGATCAAAACCTTTCATCAAAGTTGTCCTAAGACAATAGGTATAGTTTTTGATTTTAGGACAACTTTGACGAAAGGTTTTGATCCACTTCGAATGTTGACTACTGTATGTAATGTCTAGCCGTTATTCTACGGTACATTGTATTTTCCCCACATCTCATCACATATAATTCAGAAAGCAAAATCAGATTCAAAACTCAAGTAAAGCATGTTTTCTTTTGCACACTGAATTAATGACTTTAATTTAATCCTTAAACAAAGCTTTGTATGGTATGACTTCAAAATAATGATTTTAAAATATTCAGTTAAATATAGCATGGTCTCTTTTTATAGATATTGACAACTGCGTTCTTTGTCATTTCACGAGACAGACATGACTGTGCATTAACTCTTCTGTCCATACAAAGTTTTTATTAGTTATTCCTCATTTAGAGACAATATGTGGTACCATAAAAATCCATTTTACCATTTGAAATTTTTTTTAACATTTCTTTTCAAACAAAACCCAGAAACGAAATGATCATGCTTTTCTTCTTTCCTTCATGTTCAACTTGCAAACTTTACATCATTCCCTGTCAATTTATTCTTTTCAAAGTCACTCTCTACCGTATAACGCATATACTATCAAACACAGCTAGTGACAGGTCAGGGCTGTGAGGCTGACGGTGCCGAGTCATGCCAGAGAATTTCAAAGAAGGCTGCCTTGTAGTCGCGTGTCTGTGTAAAATCACGTTCATTAGCACCCAGTGAGTGAACCGATGTCTGTTTACATTCCCTTACACACTATGCTCATTGCTCTACACACACATCATAAAAATAACCACTGGATTGCTTAAAGGATGGAGTTTATGCTCAGTGATGCTGACGGTTGAAGATGAATAAAACACATACAAGCACACGAGAACATCTTTTATGCTCTAGACACAAAGCTCAGCAATTAACGTTAACCTTGTTTGTCATAATGAGAATACAGACAATTAATAGATTGTAACAGCAAAAGATAATCATGTCATTGTCATAAACCTACCATTGCAAATATACGCTTCAGTGCTCTCTGACATTTAAATGTCCCTACAAATGTACACCATGTACAAATCTGGGGCGCTTACATCACCACGTGTTCTATACTCTCCAGGGCACATCTCCAATAAAGACAATTCTTTGTTTATTTACATTTGTTTTGTCAATCACTTGGTTTCTATTTCGGTTTGGTGGGTAGTCTCACCCACTGTGAGATCTCATTGGGTCCACAATTCTGCTCCATATAGCTGCATGAAATATGTTCTAGTTGTGTTAAGTCACTCAGCATTTTCACCTTTACTGTAGCCTACATAATATTCTTGCTTGCATACTTGTACGTCAGTGGTGTCCAAAATCAGTCCTGGAGGATCACCGTCCTGAGTTTAGCTCCAATTTTCCGTAATTTTTCCTAATCTAAAGTGCTTCCCAAACCTCATTACCATTCGTACAGATTGATTTCACGTTGCAGTGAGTTCATTGTTTTATGTAAACATAAAATTGCATTTTTTAAATAAGGTTTTAGCCATTTGAAAAATATTGTTGTTTTATTATTATTTTAACATTTGGTAACTCTATATTGTGAGGAGTACTTATTATACATGTTATATAAGCCTACTACTATTATAATAACAATTACAAATAGTTACATGCAAGTACAGCTAAGCCAAATCCTAACCCTAACCATATAGTAAGTACATGTAGTTAATATTACTCAGAAGTTGAATGTATAATTACACTTCAACAAGGACACAAATATAAAATTATACAAAATAATGTACTGATCTTGTTCCTTCTCTTTCTTCTATGTCATCTTCCATCACCTTTCATTTTCCTGTCTAAGAAAAATACGAAAATGTGATTCTAATTCACATCAGTGAGTTCTTGGGCTCAGCATTCAAAGCCTCACTTGTCCTTTATTCCACCTTTTCCAAATTCTCTTCCATCACTCTGAAATAAGAGACTGATGGTTGCTCAGATGGCCTCCCTTGGGCAGCAGATGATTACACTAAAGGAAAAACGGATCTAAGAAGGCTGAGAGGGGTTCCCCGGCTGCCAGTGTCATCACGGCTCTGGAGCTCAGCTGCAGGGCCCTACAGGACTCAATTGTATTTCTCAGCTGTGATAAAGGACTCTAAACTTCTGATTTGATACTGTGCTGAAAAGGATGCCTAGTGCATGAATTTACCACCCCATAGGCATGAAGTACACACTTCTGATAAAGGGTTTGACATGATTTAAAGTGAACACTACAGTGTAAAGGAGCTTGAATGAGATCTGCCCTTAGGCAGGGGCTATACAGAGACTGAAGTACAGTAAGGGCTATCAGTGTAGCCGCAGGCTCTGTGAAGATGAACAATTGCAAGGCACAGGACTACACATACAGTTACGTTTATTCAATATTACACTGTAAAAAGTTGCAAATAAAGAATAGGCCTACTGGAGTACATTTCAGTACTAATTACTATTTCTGTCTTTCTCACATTTTTCATGTTTAACTCAGTGTGACCATTTCTTTGTAATTATTTGTTAAACGCACTACCAATTTCTGAGGGAAAATTGATTTAAAGTCAATCCTTTTTTTTTTCCTCAATGAAAGGCAACATCCTTGAAAGCTTTCTTTTTGACATTAACACAAAGTATACAAATAAAAGACAATTTAAGGTGTTTATAAGAGGTATTTCATTTTCATCAGATTTTCGGAAACTATGTCGGGTGTAGTTATTACAGAAATTATGTACTATTCTTGTATTCTGTTACACAAAGCATTCATTATTGACAGACAGACAGATAAAGTGATAAAGTGCAGATGGTCATTCATAGGGTGCATTACAAAAAAATTAGCAAATAAAATATTTAAATGTTTTTCAGTGTGACATTTAAGTCCTAGAGCATTCCATATAGCTAAACTGGTCGCCTATTACCACTCATACTAAATGAGAGTGGAAATATTTGATTAATGCTCAAAGTGTTTTGCTGACAGATGAAGTGATGAGGAGAAAGAATCTGACGGTCAGTCTGGCAGCTACAGATATGCAAGCAGCCTAATAATGAAGGATTTTCTGCAGTGTGTTCTATCATTCACAAATATATACACACGCCATACTATGATTCGAATAAAATGACCGTTGAGAGTAGATGGGAACCTAATTTAAGGGAGTAGCCGACAGTCCTCATTAGGAAAATTACTTGGAGTAAATGTCTTAATAAAAGTGTAAAATTGCAAAATGGTTTGTGCAAGGGTTATGACATTAAAAAATATATAATTGCTGGAAACACAGAAACGTCAGCTGTGTTGCATTTGTGTTAACCTGTCACATATTTTATTCATTTACTTCATTCCTTCACTTACATTTTTCGATTAAAGTAGATTCTACTGTATTAAATTTCTTAAAGAACCATCCATTCTGAAAAAACACATAATAACAGGCAATAAACTCCAATTAACATCTTAATCAAAATTATTATTATTATTTTTTTGTACAGCTCTTTTAATTAATACAAACCTTATTTTGCCTTAAAATGCATATTGTCTCATTACACATTGACATGTTAACTATACTGTAAATACTCTCTTAAATTGTAAGGTAATTTAATACATAATTATTTTTTTAAAAAATCATAAATTTTTTATTGTCTATGGTAAAACAGGTTTTTACTATAGAATATGTATCTATTAATTTTCCTATTGTTACAAACATTGTTTTACAGTCAGTGTTACTATAAAATGTGTGTCAGTATAAAATGAAAAAAAATTACAGAACACGAGCGGCTCAATGCACTTCACATATACCTTTCCGCGCGGCTGCCATGCAGTTACGCACTAAAAGCAACACTACGTGACGTCATAATTGCCTGTTAATGAGTCTAATACAGTTAATGTAATAGAAACAGATCGATTTATTTATTATGGCCTTTTTTGCCTGTGCACTTGCATTTAATGCGTGCGTAATAACTTATACGTCTCCACGTCTATATCTTCGCAGTCGTATAAAACACTTTAAAGTCAATCTGTGTAACACATTACACCTATAAGGTTCTAAAATCCAACGATGAGACTGGAGCTCGCAATCAACAGTTCACTGGCGCTTCTTATGGTCACTTGAGCGCGGTCCAAATTCCCTGCAGCCGTAGGATCGATTGCTGTGACATGTTGAGAATTAAACCGCTTCCCACCAGATAAAACAGTGAGGGATGAGACAATAACACATAATGACACCACTGACATATGCTGTAATCTACGTACTGAAATCATCCTTGCAGTAGCCTGCGTCCAAACCAGTGCGCGAGCCAAGCAAAGCAAAGCAAAGCACACACAGCGTCCAACAATTGCATGAAACTAAGCTGATAATTATGTGCATGTCCCTTACCTCGGGAGTTTCACGGCGCAGATAAACACAGTACTTTCTGGAGAACAGCCTGTTAAAATTATTAAATCCGTAACGGTGCAGGTTGCGTGGATCTCAGCGGCGGTCTCTGATGGGGTCTCGCAGTGGGAACGGAATTAAAGCCCGGGTTGCGGTGGACAGGAGGTCCCCCTACTGCCGAGTCTTCTCACTACCGCGCGCGCTTCACCGTCTGCACACACTGTGCTGCTGCAGCATCAGAGCTATGCTGAGAAAAAAGCAGGGAAACTATAAACTACGGAATGGATTACTCAAACTACAGCGGAGCTTGAATGTCTCCCGCGCTCAGATAGTAATCACATATAGATATCTAGATGTCACTACAGAGTTTAGTTCCATCCCTTACACACCTGCCTCATTTGCAGGCAATCCTGTAAATTCGGGGTATGTTTTCAGGTGGATTTAATTAGGGATGGAGCTAAACTAGCCCTCCAGGATCAGAGTCAATGCAAATCAATGCAAAAGAATGTTACAAAGGAACTGGAAAATTGTTGGGAGGATGAGTATTGAAGTTTTGGTAGAATAGTAAAATAACTAAAAAGATAAAGAAACATGCACAGGAAACAGCTCCTTCTGCTATGATTCCAGGGGTCCGTTCTTCGTACGTCGCTAACTACATCCAAGATCAAATGACACATTCAAGATCAGATCATCTCGCTAACTATGAACTCACTAATCCGGTTCTCCGAACACACCTGTTGTTGATGATTAGTATA
>JAUMHG010000076.1:6421262-6450927 GCA_032359395.1 Enteromius anoplus
GGGGGGGATTGGGGGGGGTGTCCCTTTTGCTTTATTTAGGATATATATTACCCATTCTTGCATAGTTTGTTTATTTGATGAATAATTCCCAGAAACAGCAATCACTCTCATTTATCATCAAAAATTATAGTAACAGGGCTGCATGAAAATTAGTATAAAATAACAAAATAATATTGTGTTTTACAATATCAAGTGCTTCCTTTCAATGGTGTTTTGTTGAAAACATTTACAAGCAATGTTTAATGTTTATTAATAGTCATCTATAAAATAGTATTATGTGCTGATTATAGCATATAACATGTATGGCAACATTACTGTGAACACCTTTATAGACATGGGGGACACTCTTTAAAAATCATCGTCATAAAAAAAGGAATGATATCAAAGTGTATTTTCATATGGAAAATATCAGTGTGGCACATGGTGCTAAATCATATCGCCAAAAACAATAGTGTTGACAAAACCATCAGATGACTGTTACAGGAAAGCACTTACTGTTTGTACAAGAAACATGTTTTTCTGCTGTAAAGGAACCTGGTTCCTTTTATTAATAGTCTGATATTCCAAAATGAAAGTTGTTCAGTGGAAGCCCCACACAATAATTATACTTTGCTGAACATTTATCTTCAACTCCAGTAGGAATATGTTTATATGTGGCAAAAATAAGTAAGAAAAACTAAATTGAATGAAAAAAAAGCACAAAAAAAAAACATACCATTTGATAATGCCTGCTGAAGCTCTGTGTCTGATATTGCCCCGCTCCTGTCTTTATCTACCCTGGAGGAAACAGAAAAATTATGAATTATTTGCTAGCCAAAATAATGTAATTCATGTAAAAAAAAAAGTGTATGACTTAAACACCGTAACAGTGTTTATAATTCTAAGAAACAATCTCAGGATGTGGGCTTGATCAATTGAAACTGAAAGTAAAAGATCCATAGAGAATGTGTGAGACCTCGTGTTTCTAACGTAACACCGAAAGAGGTCCATTTATTTACATCTAAACGGTTTGCTTTTCCTTTGAGTTCACATGTGGCGCATTTTAGAAAAGTGTCTTGGGAAGCCATTTGATTTGTTCTTTTATATCCCCAACTTTTCATTCATTGGTTCATTGATGTTGTGAAGGCGCGGCCCCATGCTGATATTTTTATGATTCATTTCAGGCAAGACGTGTCAGCAACGACTTTAAAAGAGGGAAAGTTTGTCTCACGCAGAGCTGGTTGGCTATTTTTGCTGTTGGGAGTGTCTTTTCCATTACACATACGCCATAAATCGTAAAAAAGACACGTTTCCATTACAGGCCATCTGAGCTGAATTTAAGGGAATGTTGTTCCATGTGGAAATGGCGTGTGTTATTTTGTCTGTTTTGTAATAAAGAGATTATGGTAGAAAGGGGTTGAGTTTTACTAAATCCTGTGATACATTATTATGAAACAAGCATGAAGCAATATGCCTGAGCTCATCAACAAAGCCCCTGTATTTCTAGGAGGCTGCTGAAAAAAAAAACTGAAGTAGAAGTAGAGAGAGGCCTCCTCAATAATTTGCACACCTAAAACCTTGAAAGAGAGTCTAGTCTGGGCCATAACCACAGTAAACTGTGAAAGGAATTTCTTGTTGGCTTGTTTATCTAACAAGACCCTGCCCAACCAGGCGATATTTGAACTCGTGACTCTTATTCACACAAGGAATTTTGAAACAAAAATCAACTTTAATCAGACTATTTGTAGTGAATTCTGATAAGACGTGGTTTAAGAATCATTTGAACTGAGCTGGACTGACTAAACCAGAACTTCCATCCAAGGAAAGTATGATCAGAAACATCTGGGTCGCTTTCTCCTAAAAGGAAAGTGGGGGGAAAAAAACCCAACACAAATTACTTCTAGATTTATCCCAACTTCTCCGAGTTTAGAGCAAATGCCTTTGGTTTTCCCAATGCTTCAGTAACTATGTAGGGCCTCACTGAATTCTCTATTACATCACGGCGATCAGGCTGAACAACAATCATACCACTGTAAGTTCATGAGGTTTTAAACTGGGGTCCAGGGACCCTCAAGATACGCCGCAAAAGAATAGTAGTAAATGCACAAAATTAAAAATAAATAAATAAATAATGCATATAATAAAACAGTAGTGAATAGAAATGTATCAAAATAGAAACTAGATATTTTCCAAATAATACTTTACACATACATTTGTAATATTTTTTAAGCATAAACTGTGTTTTTATACATTTCATAGATAGATACATAGATGTCTTTTACATATAGGGGGGGGGGGGGGGGGGTGGACCTTGAAGAAGGATTATCATATTTGGGGGTCCCTGTTTTCTAACACATTGAAAAACAAATCGTTGTACTAGTAAGCAACCACTTAATGTTACAGGTCATATACACTAAAAGTAATCATAATCCAGCCTTAATACGACAAAGTTTCATGTAAGTTTGCGCTTCAATATTGCCATGGAAACTCTTAAGTAATAAACATACTCACAGATGACTCGTATGTATCGTACAGATCAACACTGGTGACTCACTAACACCTTTAGACATTCCCGAGTCATATGACCAAGGGACAATCATTTGATATTGAGAATATTAGATTATTACAGGAATGTTGCTGGAATACATTGTTTGAGTTGCGTCTATTGATATAATGATATACGGCGCGTTTAAACGGGTTCTTGAGTTCAAAACGAAAGTTAAACAACTTTTAACTTGACAAGGCATCTTAAAAACGCAACGCTTGTAGACATTGACAACATAGCGACGCGACGGAACGATACGTCAGTAGGTGCACAGCAACAATAAAAAAAACACAAGAACGCGTCCCGTGTGAACGGCCCTTAAGATTCAATCCTCTGCAGTATTACATAATTCATTACTATAGAGACGAGCAACTTAGTTAAACCAAATCAACTCACTCTCTGCTCACTTACATGCGTAAAAATAAGATCGTGTGGCATTCAAAACTGCTGAAAACTAACGTCATTTGCGTAACGTTATTCGAGTTCATCTTAAATGCTCAGTTGCGATAACTGAATAACTGTGTTGAATGGCGTAATAATGAAAGTCAGACGAGTGGAGTCTGCTATCAGCTGAAAAGCAATCGAAAAACGGCGGAAGGAAGTAACGTTACCTACGAAATACTACAGACATTTGCTTTTGCGAGCTAACGTATACAACCCTGTACTAAAGTTTCCCAGTGCATTTCGTATGTTCTTGTACGTGACTTGCAAGAGCAAGCTCTTTCCTGCTGCGCTTGTCAAATCGACAGGCGTTCAAATGCGGAATCGGTGGTCGTGTTTCACTCACCTCTGAAATATATTCCATAAAAAGCCCTGATCCGGCGGCGCGCTGTTATAATGTGCTGGTCTATACTGACTCTGGTAGGCCATGTCCTCTGCTTGCCCCGCTATCGATAAAATGCGCTCTACGAGCAGCGAAATTCAACTTGCTTAAATCTGAGTAACGAATTCTTCACGCAGAGGCGTGGCGTGAAACTCCCCACTTCCCATTAAAAATTAGCGGACGTCACGCGGGACCGCCCCCCGCTCTTTTGATTGGCTCGTCTCATGCCAGCGCAGACTGTTTGCGCTAAATGGGCGGGGCCAACAGTCTGACTAATGGAAAATGTGAACTGTTCTAAAATGAAATATTTCTTTGTGTTTGACAGATTTCGACAGGACAAATTTATTTTTTCCTCAAATACCAAGGGGTATTCAAGGCCAATGTGATAAATGCTATAGCGTTTGTAGGGAAGCATAATTTATTAGACATTCTGACTGTCACATAAATAAATAATTTGTCACTTCAGACCATAAAACATACGTTGGTAAAATCTAAAATGAGTTTTTGATCTGAGCGTTATTATTATTGTTTTTATTTATTGGTGTTGTTATTATGTAGTTTAATTAGAAATGTTAAAATTGTCCCTCAGATGTGTCAAAACATACTAAGCTGCCTACCTAACGTACCACGTGGCCCCGAAATGCTGTCTATGTAGGCAGCTCAGTAGGCTTTGAGACGCAGCCCTCGTGTCATCTCATCTGTCAATCAATCCTCACAGAAATAACTGACTGAAAAAAACATCACCTTATTGATTTAGCGCGTATCTGAGGAAATTCACACTATCTCCTCGTGGTTTTGGCAGAAGTAAAGTGTGACCAAAGGCTATCAGATAAGATTTTAAATTAGATATCGATTGGGTTGAGATTTGTGTAAAACTCTGAGGTAACGTTAACATGTTTTATTACCCAAACGTGCTTCAGCGTCACACTGGATGCTTCTCTACTATCTGGTATGTACTTTAACGTAACAATGTTAATAAATTGAACTAAATAATGACCGTTTGTTAAATAAATAAATAAATAACGGGACCGTTTTTTTTCTTTGCTATTAACCAAGCTTTTAGACAACTGGCTAACGTAATAAGTTTAACAGTGAAATGCAACTCTAAAAAATATATTTTTTTAAATTGTTACTGAACCTACAATTACTATTATTTGTATTATCTGAGTCAACAGCACATTTAAGAACAGAGGTTTATGTCAAAACATTGAATCATGCTTTGTTTGTTGAACTTTAGTTGTTTGTTTGTTTTGTTTTCAGGTTGGCAGCAACTAAAGGCATCAGGATTTCCAGAAGAGAGTATCTCAAGGTCAACGTCAGACGAACATGGTCAGAGAAAGCTTTGTTTCTCGTTTAAGACATTGCCATTTTAAAGTATAGGATGATGAGTGGCGTTCCTTCTTTCAGGTCTCTTTTGTTCTTTTGTCATGATTGTGAAATATTAATCAGTGTGTTTGTGTATATTAAGTGAGGACATTGTGGATTACGTGATGGTCCAGGTTCCTCCGGTCCATCCCAGTCTTCCCCGGCCCCGTTTCTCTCTTTACCTGTCTTCTCAGCTTCAGTATGGTGTAGTCATCGTCTACCATCGCCAGTGTGCTTTTCTGCTGGGTGAGATAGTCATCATGACTGTAGAAGCCTTGACTAGTGTAAATAGTACTGCTTTTAAGAATATATCTACAACACACCAATTAAATACTTATTTCAGTTCAACCAAAACTGATCAAAACAACATACACAAAAAATACTAGCCCAAAATTTATTTCATTGAATAACTCAACTTCGTATTGTTCCAAATCTGTAGATTGTTTGGCAAGCAAAAAATATTTTTTCCTATCCTATATATTCTATTTTTTGAATATGCACGGGAAGTCAATTGGAAACAGAGCTGTTTGGTTATTTGGACAAAATATTAAAATATAATGATTAAGAAGGTATTTTACTGTACAACGTTTCTTCAACTGCTTGTTTTAAAGTGTACTTAAGCATTTTAAGACAGTTATGAAAGTGTACTTTAGGTGGCCTTTTATTTTTAAAACATTGCAGAACACGAAAGCAGAATTTTTAAGATTTGAAGTACACTGCAAGTGCACATTAAATATGATCAAGCACACTTATTTTTCCCTGGGGATGTGCAATATGGGGCCGACAGAACAATGTAAAAAATGCACTAATAAAACATGCTCCAATAGTGTTTGATGTAACACTTGTTCTGGTTAATGTTCTCAGCTCAGCTCCTAATGAGTATATCTACCATTATGTGACCATATGAGGAAAGCACATATGGTCAGTGGCACACTCTATTATCTTGTGTTGATCAGCTGGCTATATCTGAGAAACCCTTTGCTTCCCAGCAGAATAAACGGTTATTAAATTGCTTTGGTTATTACAATTTAAGATAGCTGCCAACATTGTTTGAACAGGGGAACAAATTAATGCTGCTGTGAAATCTTCACTCTGTATTCTAACTATAAAACGCATGGGCATGTATCAAGTGTGTTTGGAGATTAGCATGGAACCGTAAAGCCACCGTTAATTAGAGAACAATCATGTAGGCTAAGATTGAAAGCATTCATCAAAATGACACGATTTTAGAAAACAACAGGCAGAAATGAGGACGCATGTAAAGATGAGCAAAGAGATGCATTTGCTTTCATAAGGTAGCATCTCAAGACAGACAAGCTGTATATGAGCAGGACAAAATGGACCAGAATTCATTTGAATATCACATGACCTTAAAATAATGTTTGGACTACAATATCTTTCACTGTGTAGACCAATTCAAAACCCAGTCCACCCAAACCATTTATCAAAACCGCAAGGCTAGAAATCACCGGGGCTATGATATCAAAATGAGAACATTAACATATGATTTACACACCCATGCCTGTTCAATATTCATAAAATGTCTTATGCTGTGACATTAATAAATGACAGTGTTAAATATCCCAGTACACAAAAGTGACCTAATCGTTACAGAGGTTGTGTGGGTTATGGAAGTCTTAAAGGAATAGTTCACCCAATAATGAAAATTCAGTCATTAATTGCTCACCCTCATGTCGTTCCGAACCTTTTGTTTGTAAACGTTGTAAATATCTATATTGAAAACAAAATAAAAATGTTGGGCGCAAGAATCATTATGAACAGAAAAAATATATATACTCAAAAGAATTTATTTTTAAAAAATAAATAATTTACAAAA
Organism: Enteromius anoplus; assembly: GCA_032359395.1. Classification (NCBI taxonomy): domain Eukaryota; kingdom Metazoa; phylum Chordata; class Actinopteri; order Cypriniformes; family Cyprinidae; genus Enteromius; species Enteromius anoplus. The sequence continues at coordinate 6,427,812 of JAUMHG010000076.1, forward strand.
TGTAGAAAATTGTGAATGATTTTTCCTCTTCTAACAAATGAATACAGTCTTAATATTCCAAATACACTGTCTGCATATGTGCTTTTATTATACTGAAAAAAATTTTCTGTTTTATTTCCCCACAGAGGAGGTCCAGCAGACTATCGAGCGCTTGCTTCGCTCAAAAAGTCACTTGAACATTGACATGCCAGACACTGATAGGTCAGATTCAGGGTCGTCACTGTCATGTTGTGACTCTAATATAATTCATTCTGACACAGACGTTCATATTGTTCCTATACACCCGTGACTGCTGCTGCTATGATTCCCTCTGAGAAGCTGTTCTGGGATTGTGTTTCCTTCTAGGTTGGTGCTGAATGTCCCGGACACTCTGTTCCAGCTGGAGGAGGCAGAATGGGCACTGGAGCCGTTTTTTGGAGTGATGGGGGTTGACTGTGAGCCACCTAGTCCTTACTTGCCATCTCAGGTGATGAACTGCAGCATATACATACAGTTTGCGTGAATTATTCAATAGAATCACATCTAGAGACCAGAATATCTCGGATCCACTGAGCATCTGCTTAGCAACTGAGTTCATAATAGTGAACTAACACATCACATGAATCCCAGCCTGACCCTTTTTAAGCCATTAAGCCATGATTTTATTGTTCATCATCCAAGCAGTGCATAGTGGGCTCATCTCCTCTGGTGGCAAGAAAGGAAATTGCATCACCTAAAGGTGAGGTTTTGAAATATTGCAGCTGATGTGGGTCAAAGAGCTGCCCTTTATGGTTTTCACCCAATCTCTCCCTGTCTTTCCCTTTCAAGGCCTCATTGCTTCTTCTGAATCAATCACTATCAAAGACGCAGACCTGGTGCCTGTGCTAGCAGCGGAGGTGATTTTCACTCTACATGCCTCGCACTCTTCCATACTGGCAATAGAAAACGCACTGAGATCTATATTTGAGTCTGTGTCTGCAGCCTTTGCTAACACCAAAGACATGACACTACTTCTGTTACCATTGCCTCCACAAAATTCATATAGCTCTTTGTGAAGTTTTAGATGAAAACAGATCATCTACCCACATGAAGCTTAGTCACAGATAACACCAGATGATATTATTCATTCCTTGTAATCTGTGTTTACTGTACCACACAATTCATATGCTGTTTCCCAATGTCGCATTCCTGATTCTATTCCAGTTTGGTGGTGCAGAGTTACCTGAAGTCACGGCTCAGGAGATCGACATGCTCATGGAACAGCAAGATCAGTTCCATCTTGGTGGTGAGATTGATAGATACTGAATTAAACACTTAAATGAATATTGATCTCAATTAGGAGAGCTAATGTGTCATTTATAGCCACTCACAGGCCCACACAGACAGAATTTTTGCCCGGAGAAGTCTGCAGAATGCTTTGCAGATTTCTGCCGAATTGGAATAAACTAACACATCCCCCGCACCTTGTGTGTTCATTTGTTAAATATTTTGGCTAGTTTGATGAATGCATTACTCTCAGCTCAGATTAACATTTTCATCCTTTAAAATATGATAAAAATATATATTATATATAAATACTCATACAATATTACTAATATTCATCGCTATATATATATTTACAATATTTTTTAGATATGATTAAGAATAAAAGAACAAAAACAGTAATAATATGAAACATATATTACATAACAAATATGTATATATAAAATGCATTTGTAAACAAAAACGTTTATTTTGGATGCAATTAATTGTGATTAATTGTTTGGCAGCACTTAAAATGACATTTATTCCTAAATACTCACCAGTATTCCAGTCTTCAGTGTCAACGTAATTCTTCAAAAATCATAATATACTGAATTGTTGTTCAAAAACATTAATTATTATTATTATTAGAGTAGAGATTCACATTTATTTATTTAAGAAAAATATTTTATTTTTATATATTAAATATATTTATATATAATATAAATTATATCAACATAAATATACACATGAATTTTTTTATATATACAGCACACACACATATATCACATTGATTAAAAAAATTTATTTTGGATGTCATTAATCATAACAAATTTTGCAGTATTATGCAGTTTTGAAAACAAATTTCAGGAGGAAAGCCGCCCGAAACTCGATTCTGCTGTTATCAAAAATCAATCAGTACCGCCTCTATAGTAAGCCAATCCTGTCCCTATCTTCCCACTATAAATTATCCTACTTCCTACCATCCCGTATATAGTTTTTGCATTCCCTCCGCCTCCCCTTCTCCTCAGTTTGCCCCTTCCAGGGGGGCACGCAGGGTTAGAGCCGGACTCCGACCCACGCCCTCGTTAGGGTTCGTGTCACTAGGGCTCGGGGTTCACCGAACTCCCGGCTCGCCCCCGACAGCACGCCACACATGCTTATACACTATTATCATTGAGGAAGCGCGAACTCGTGAAATAATGTGAAAAATTATAGTTTAATTATTATCAGTGTTGTGCTGCATAATATTTTTGTGGAAACTGACTTTTTTATAGGACTGTTTAATGAATCAAAAAATTATTCATTTCCAAAAAATCTTACAAAATCCCAGACTTTGGAATGGTTGTGTAATTGATTTCATTCCCATTGCGGTTTTGCATATATCCCCTATAACCCACCACAGAAAATGCCAAAAATATACTGCCTGCACTCATTCGTAACCTGATCACTTAGATCACTTAGTCTGTCACTGCCTGCTAAAGATATGAGTCTATAGCCCGGTTTCACGAACAGGGCTTAGCTTAAGCCAGGACTAGACACTGATATGTTTTAAGATATGTCAGACCAAGATATTTTCATCTGAGACAGCTCAAACATGCAATTTAGTCTTGGACTGGCTTAAGCCTTGTCTGTGAAACTGGGGGTATAAGTCTTTTCTGTATGCTCTCTCAGATGAGGAAGATAAGGAGAGGGAGAGGGCGATAGAAGTGGAGAAATCAGGAGATCTGGATCTTGCTATGGTCTCTATAGAAAAGTGAGTAACACAAGGCAAAATGGAGACAAGAAGGTTAAGAAGGAAGTACAAGATTCAAATTTGGTTTGTCACACTGCACCCAATTCTGATTTGTTTGTCAAATTCTTTTTCGACTGACTGTCTGCACTGTAATTCCACTAGGCCTGCTTGTTCAGAGAGTGTAGTCAATTATTGGTGTATCTATTTAATGCTAATGACTTATGCTTCAGCACCATGTCAATGGTTTAAATAAGAACAGAGAGAGTCGTTGTGGAAATTACACATTTCTTCATGCCTATCATGACGTCTTGCTGCAGTACTGAACTCATGGAGTGCAACATAAGCTTGAAAGCATTAACACAGTTTAATAAATGGTGCACTCATTCACTGCACAGCAGATGTCACAGTTCACTGTATAAGAGAAGAGTGAGTAAACACAACTTAACTGAGCATTTTCTATAATATTACATAGACGTTGAACCTTCAATGACTTAAACTACTGTTCTGGCTAATCCAGAACAGATCCTTTTCAGGTTATAGTATGTAATTTATAATGTTCCTTGTCTGTTCGATCATGTTATTAATTGATCTTTATCTCACATCTATGCCATATGTACATGTACAAACTACTACTACATATACTGTAAAACATTACTTTGGTGAAAAGCTTCTTTGCAATGATATGTATCATGAAAAGCACTATACAAATACATTTGATTTGAATTGAATTAATTCATTTCATGCAATCAGGCAGACTCTTGGTTTAGTTGAGACTCAACAAAACATCAATTTAGATAGACAATGACAGCTGTTGTGCCAAATGTCCTTGACCTAAATATATCTGAAATAAAGAATGTGCTTGGCTGCACAGTTTAATGGAGCCAGTAATGTTGGCCTGAACCTGTTTACATGTGTTGACCAGGTTCTCATTGTTTTTAACCATCACTGAATGCATGTTTGCAGACTAAAAACCAGCGAGTGCATCGTAGATGAGGGGAATGGGCGTCCTACAGAGGTCACCTTAGATAGGGTGGCTTTGGAGATGACCCCTCCTCCCATCACCATGCCACCAACCACAGAAGCCAGTGAGAGAGACGTGGCGATGGAGCGCTCCAGTGAGGTTTGTGTGTGTAGCCATGTCCACATTTACTTGCCCATTATGCTCTAGCATTATATAATCCATATGTGTTTTGAAGCATGAATGACTTTGTAGCAAAGGCAGTTACATTGGCCTGAATCCACAACAGTTTGCTCAGTGTCTTAATAACCTCTCGCTCTTTTATTCTTTCTCTTGTTTTGTCCCGTGTTCTCAGACACTCCCAGTGAAGCAGTCTGTGCCTCCAAAGAGACGGGGTCGCAAACGGCAGCTGATCTTCGCTGACCAAAACACACAGATTTCCCAGGATGCAATGCGGCAACAAATCAACAACCCTCTGATTGAAACTCAATCTCTGGTGGGAGCTTGGAGATAGATAGTTCATCTAATCAGTAGTGCTGGAAATCTTTAGACACCTCCTGATTTGATTTGTTGTAGTTTCAGGGAGGCACGGTGTGATTACAAAAACGATTCTTGATGCATCTTAATTTTCCTGCAATACCATAAGGGCACAAATCTTTTAATGGGTTAAGAGTGTCTTTCTTATGAAAATGGAAAAAAAACCCATAACATAACACATATTGCAATAGATATTAAAATGCATTGAATTGAACACACTGAAGAGGATACTTAATAATAATAAATATTTTTAATAAATAAAATAATTTAAAACATATTTTTTTACATAATTTTTAATACATACTGTTCATAGGTTTGTGGTTGTTAAGATCATTTTGATGTTGTTTAAAATAATTATTTATTTTGTGCTCATCATGGCTGCAGAATACAATAAAACTGTATTATTGTGAAATATTATTACAATTTAAAATAACCATTTCCTATTTAATTATATTTTAAAATGTAATCTATTTCTGTGATAGCAACCTGAATTTTTAGCAGTCCTTCTTTATTGTTACATGATGCTTCAGAAATCATTTTTAATGATGAAAACAATTGTATTGCTTAATATAACTGTGATAGATTCTATTTATGCATAGATAAATCAAAGGTTCACAAGAACAGCATTTACTGAAACTGAAATATTTTAAACAGTATAAAAGTCTTTAATCAGTTTAATGTTTCCCTACTGAATTAAAGTATAAAAAATAGATGTATGAATAAAATATTAATAAAAAAAATACTACTTACCCTAAACTATCTAAACTATTTTAGTTAAAAAATTGCTGATAAAACTTTTGATTTTGCGCTGTTTTTAACACTATTAAATTATTTGCTTATGTGATAAATATGATTCTCTTTATCTATCACCATCTTTCTTTCTCTTTTTTCCCTAGTCTGACACTCTCATAAGTATTCCTGCCTCTCGGAAGTCATCAGCAGCAGTTCTGCTCAGTGCACCGTGTAACTGTACGTTGTGACACACTGCCCCAGCACCACTCATAAATGCTTGCTTAATATCACTGGACACAAAGTCATCAAGAGCCCTACAGAAAGTATCTTATTTTAATTCGATCATGTATACAGCACAAATATTCATCAACAAACTGGGAAACTACTGCATCGGCTTCTTTAACTTGCACTGTACAGTTTAGCAGATCTTAATAATAAAACCTCTGGACCATCAAAAAGCAGTTTTATCAGAAGTCAGAAACTCCCTTACCCTAGCATACTCCACTCTTTTAATCACTGACAGGCTTCTCCTTGCATTGCAGTGCTCATCCACCCTGACCTCCAGGCACTATGGAAATGCTGCAGCGTTTCTTCTGCGCTCACCCGTCCCCCCAGGAAACGGCAGGGGCAGGAGGAGAGTGAGCTGTGGGACACGAAAAAGAGCCGGGAGTCTAGCAGAGAGGTAAAGAAATCTTAAGTTGCTCATCTGGTCACGTCAGACACAGAGCCCTGATCTTTCAGAGTTCAAGGTCATGACCTGTGGATGCATTTTTACTAACATTCACCCAAAAATCAAAATCTCATTATCATTTACTCATGCGATGAATAATGTACTCATCCACATGACATGAGGCTCTGTAAATTATAATAGAATGTTAATTTATGGGAGAACTATACTTTTAAAGCCCTTTTAAGAAAGAAGTGCACTTAACAGTGGGGATCGAAAGTTTGGGCACCCTAGGTAAATAGTTGTATTAATGTGCATAATGAAACCAAGGAAAAATCTCCAAAAGGCATCAAATTACAGATTAGACATTCTTATAATATGTAAAAAAAAAAAGTTAGATTCTATTTCCATCATTTACCATTTCAAAATAACAGAAAACAAAAAAAATGTGTCTGCAAAAGTTTGGGCACCCTGCAGAGTTTATAGCATGCACTGCCCCCTCTGGAAAGCTGTGACACGACAGTGTCAGTGATTGTTCTCAATCACTGTCTGGTAAGACCAGGTGATGTCAGTCTCAAAGGTTGTAAATGCCCAAGACTCATCTGCTCCTGTCCCAACGAAGCAGTTGTCTAGAAAACTGAAACTGAAAATAGTTGACGCTCACAAAGCAGGAGAAGGCTATAAGAAGATATCAAAGCATTTTCAGATGCCAATATCCTCTGTCCGGAATGTAATTAGAAAATGGCAGTCATCTGGAACAGTGGAAGTTAAAGTTAAAAATTATCAGACATAACAGCTCGCAGGATTGTGAGAAAAGTAAGTCCAAACCCACGTTTGACTGCACGATCCCTCCAGAACGATCTGATCTGGCAGACACCGGAGTCGTGGTACACCATTCCACTATAAAGAGATACTTGTACAAATCATTGTCTTCATGGAAGAGTCATCAGAAGAAAACCTCTTCTACGTCCTCACCACAAAAATCAGCGTTTAGACTTTGCAATAGTACATATAGACAAACTTGATGTATATTGGAAACAAGATCTGTGGACTGATGAGGTTAAAACAGAACTTTTTGAGCAAAGAATGAGCAAAGGTACGTTTGGAGAAGAAAGGGCACAGCATTTAATAAAAAAAAACTCTCTCCAACTGTTAAGCATGGGGGGGTGGATCAATCATGCTTTGGGGTTATATTGCAGCCAGTGGCACAGGAGCAGAAGGAAAAATGGATTCAATAAAATTCCAGCAAGTTTTGGATGGTAACTGGATGCCGTCTGTGAAAAAGCTGAAGTTAAAGAGAGGATGGCTTCTACAAATGGATAATGATCCTAAACACACCTCAAAAGCCATAGTGGATTACATCAAGAGGCGTAAACTGAAGGTTTTGCTATGGCCTTCACAACCTCCTGACCTCAACATAATTGAAAATCAATGGATAGACCTTAAAAGAGCAGTGTGTGACAGACAACCCAGAAATCTCAAAGATCTGGAAGACTTTTGTAAGGAAGAATGGGCAAAGATACCTCAAACAAGAATTGAAAGACTCTTGGCTGGCTACAAAAAGCGTTTACAAGCTGTGATACTTGCTAAAGGGGACAGTACAAGATATTAACTCTGCAGGGTGCTCAAACGTTTGAAGACGCCTTTTTTGGTTTTCTGTTATTTTGAAATGGTAAATGATGGAAATAAAATCTAACTTTTTTGACATATTATAAGAATGTCTAATCTGTAATTTGATGCCTTTTGGAGATTTTTCCATCTGTCCTTGGTATCTTTATGCACATTTAAACAACTTTTTACCTGGGGTGCCCGAACTTTCGATCCCCACTGTTTTTGTATTGTACATGCACTGGGGGTGTACTTAAAGCACTTTATTTTACAGTACGTGTACTTCCCTGGTACATACAGGGGGTATGGTAGATATATTGTATCAACAGGCAAACAAGTGATAACACAAGGTACTTACCTGAAGTGTATATACATGGTAGCAAATAAGAAAGGCTTTCTGAAGAGACTCAAGGCATACGAGGTCACAAAAGATGACTGGTCACGAATTAGAAGATCAAAATAAGGATTTTCCTATAAGCCAAGGGGAGACTGGTTTTCATTTGCTGTGTTCTTGTAAGACTTGCATATTCTCATCTGAGCTTAACCTACACATATGTTTCAACATCATCCCCACTGGAACACAACTCTCATGCATTTGCACACAACAGTCAGTGGAAACGAGCAATTACACTTCACAAAGTTTTAAATATGGATATTTTTCTTACACAAACACTTTACATTAGAAGACCTTGATCAATCCAGTGTAGCCATGTGGAGCCTTTTCAATGATGGATGGATGCATTTTATCGGACTACAAAATTTCAGCACCCATTTACTCATGTAGACCTAGGAAGGCTTGAGGGTGAGTATGTAAATTATGGGGTTATTACATCATTGGGTGAACTATCCCTTTATATATATATTTTTTTATAATTAATTCATATGAATACTTGATGATCTGTTTCCATGCTTTAAAGAACGTTTTGTTAAAAACAATAAAAATCTCTCAAATAACAGGATAGAGCGGTGACAGGAACTAGCTTGCTATACATGTTTTACTTGTTTTTAAAGGCCACTGTGTGTATGTGTGTGTGTTGTCTGTCTGTCTATGATAATTCTAATGTATTAAATGAGAAGACATACAAAATCACTGTAAAAACCATTAATATGTGAACAAAATAAAAGAATAATTTCCTCCTTTCATAAATGTATGCAAATGAGAGAATATTTAAATAGTGCATCATTTGGAAACATTCCATTTACATATTCTTTTAAAGTACCTTATTAGTAGCAAGTACTCTTAATAAAAGTATGCTAAAGTGTACTTTTCTTTCTCTAGAGAGTCCTTAACCCACTTCCCTTCATGTGTGTTTTTTTTGGATGTTTAGGTGGTCAGGGAATCTGGAGCGGCTGCCTTGGCTCTGTCTGAGCTCTCAGGTGAATACTAAATCCTTTTTTTAAAGTAATAAAATCACTGGGATTTTAGTGTGAAGTCACACCTGTTTTTGTGATGGATAACACACGATGTCCACGCACTTCTTGCTTACTTTTGCCTCTTTGTTCAAAATGTCAATCAAACTAAAGCCTTTGGACCCATCAGGGATGAATGAATGACTGATATGGCTGTGTGTGTGTGTGTTTTTCCAGCTGGTTCAGACGTGCCTCTGGATGTGTCTAAAGGAGACCAGTCTCAGAGTGACCTCATCACTCCCACCAGCAGATGGTGAGACATATTGCATTGCAAACACAAAATGCATTTTTAAAAGAAGAAGCGGTTACTAAAGACTGAATGTTAGAACATGTGTCATACTCAGGACTGCAGCATGAAATTCTGTGAAATAAAAACTATGTAAATAGGTCTCCTATAGAAGAGGCTCCTGTTTCTATGGAGGTGATATTAGAGGAGCATGTAGAACTGCCACAGGCAGAGACAGAGCCTGAGATGGATGTCATCACCACTCCCGAACTTCTCCGGTTTGTTTAAAAGCTTAAGATCTAACCATGTGTTTATGTGCTCCAGACTTCCACCAGATCTTTTTTCAGTCATTCTTTGTGTTATACAGACTGATCAACAGCTTTATCAAGCGCTTTGGAAAGGTTTGCTTTCGCTCACTGCTGCCCCCAGAGGCCGAGCGCAGCACTGCAGCTCATCTGTTCTACAAAATCCTGGGTAATCTAGTTTGCACCGAGTAGATGTTTGCATTTACTGTTTCACAGAGTGTATGTGTGACATGTGATCTGTTTGTTCTGCAGAGCTGCTCTGCAGTCTGAAGTTAAGTGCATGTCAGACTGAAGCGTTTGGAGCCATCACCATTACCACCAACCGCTGAACACACACACACCTAAGTGCAAACATGCGTGCTCTCAAACATGTTAAGCTGTTAAAATGTTTTTAACTTTTACTGAGTGCACACACACACACACAATGTTAGGATGAACCAGTTCAGAAGTCAGTTTAAATATACAGTTTGTAGTCTTGTATTAATAACAAACAAATATAGAAATGGTTGTAATATTTGTGATGATTATGAATCACCAGTTACTGTTATTATTATGTTAACATGATAAGCATTTCAATTTAACTGCAGTGTGAATCGCAATAACATTTTTAAAACGTTTTAAACTCTTTATGATGGTTAATGTGTTCGTTTTTTAACTTTTTATATTTAATTTAATTTCGCTGTTCTTAAGTTATGAAAAAGAAAACATGAATTTTACAGAATATAAATATTATGTACATACGAGTTTTTGAGGTTTTTAGCTATGCTCAAGTTGTGGAATATAAATGCTGAATGAGTTCTACAGAATTTGTCTCAATGCCATTTGCAATATAATACATACATTAAAATTGAATACAGTTACTGTTTGTAATTAAAACTTCATTCTTAACTGTCGATTTCTTTTACATTGATTTATGTCACTTGTTCCAATAGACCTTTTATTACTATATCACAGGTCTGCCAAGTATTTACACACATGTGTACATTATTAAACAACTTTACCATATCTGAGGTCAAGATAAATCCTTAAAGTTACAGTGTAATAAAAGTAAAAGACTTTGCGCTTGATTCTGATTGGATGGATGGAGGCAGATCTGAATGTAAACTTGCAGTTGTCCCTATTATGGTTGATAAGGTTCATATTTTGGTTTTGTGCATCCCAAACAACGGTTTCCCAAATCCTTCCAGTGTTTTAACGATTTTTTTTTTATAGCAGTGGTGCTTTTACCGCTTCAAAAGCAGAACCTACTGGCAAAGAATGAATTTGCATTTACATTCAGACCAAGGCGAAAATCACAAGTGGGCGGGCAACATGCTTGGGACTTGTTTCAATGATTCCACTCTATGCACGTGCCCTTTCAGATTTAAAACTTTGCTGGATGTTTTCATTCACTTAGAAGTGTTATACACTCAAAAATCCATAATAGGTGCACTTTAAATTAGTTTACCTGTAAGAGAGGAAACATTCAATTACCCCCTATCAGTTTTAGTCCATAGGGGGCAGTGTAGGACCTCTGTATTAATTAACTTTGCCAGCAGTAATTCCTTTGTTGTGCTTTGTTGACAGTGGTCTCACAAAGGTCATGATCTGATGCCTGACTTACCTCACGCTGTTAAACTAGAGCAGTGAAACAGATGTCACAAATGTAACACCAGCCGGCCACAACAACGGAGGACCAGAGCAGTCCACTGAATGCAGTAAAACCCATGCCAACATTTCTGCTGCGCTGATTACAAAATGTGAGGAGTGACTTAGGCAAAACAGACATATATGGTTAAGCAATAGCTAGCATACAGATGAGGAGTCACGGTAAAACTATGAACGATCAACAACAGCTTCACACCGACCTCAGACAACCACCATCCCACCCCATAGCACAGATGCTGGGAATTTCAGATGATCTCTGAGAAATTGTTTAATATCTGGCTTTCTCGTGCTTAAGGGAATCTCGATAAGATGTTACACACAAATATTGTATGTGGCTACGTATTGATATGAACATTTACATTTCACAATTATGCACATAATTAGAATTTACATTGATGGGGATGAAGTAATAATCGGCAAAAGCACAAAATGTAAATTTAGGGCAATGTTTACTATTGTAGCCCTTGTGAGCGCAGCATACTGGAATGTTGCATATCCTGAACAGCTTGTATTACTGGAAAGAGAGGACAGAGGTTCAGAGGCCACACTGAGAGTCGTACCACACGACCATGAACATGCAGAGTTATGAGGTGACAAGTTTTCTGAAGGCATTCAAATGTGGCACTTTACTGTAAGCACACAGTAAATCGCTCATTTCAAGTAATCACCTGTCAGACAGGAAAAATGTAACCTGCTTAGAATGTAGTTGGGTTACTTGAGTTAAATCTCTTCCAGAAAGAGTAAACCAGCAAAATTTTTGCCCTTCCAATGTATTTAAAGATTCAGTACTTTTCATAACTCTAGCACTTACCTGTTGGTTTTCAAAAGAAGAATATTGGTTTCTTTACATAGAAATATTTGTGACATTAAGTTTAGCTCATTTAAAATATTTGGTGCAAAACTCACTGGAGTAGTTTTAGGTGATCTTTCTTCTCTATCTATCAATGTTGTTAGTTAACAGCAAAATAATTAAGTTATTAATAAATGGTGGATAATTTCATGAAGGGAAACCTCACAAATTTTGTCATTTGATTTGTGCAGATGTTAATAAAGTGAGGCTCCTATGTGTTAGTCTGGTTAATATAATTAAAATCAACATGTAAAAATACAAATGTGTGACTCCATTTGTTAGATAACATAATATGTGTGTATAATGTGTACATTTATTTATTGAAAATAGCAGTTATGTACTTAAGCCAGTCGTGTTTTTTATTACACATATATATATATATATATTTTTTTGCTAAATTAGTGCAACATTTCACAAAGGAAAAGAGGCATTAAGCAAGCCTCACAGAGCAAGTTAGCTGGTTCACAGACTAAACTTATGTAGCGCACACCAACATTGGAGAGGGAAAAGATGATTTAATATTATAAACAACTCTGCCGTCCATACTGTAATTCGTCAGCCTCTGACAGACTAATAAACCTCACATGTCAGCGCCACATTACACACAGACCATTTAAATCTCCACTGGACTTCTGAACGCTCCCCAGTGTCTCACACCACCTCACTCCAACAGAACAGAGAGAAGAACCTGGGAAGACTTCTGCCTACATCTGATTCAACTGGATCTCAAATTTGAAAAAACGACAACTAACTTGAGGAGATCAGGTTTACCATTTCAACCAGGGAGGAATCAAAGGAATCAACTCAATGATTATAGACGACAGGAAAGAAAACAAAGAGGAGCAGCTGCCAGTTAAAGACAATAGTGTCAAGCTGGCAGGCCAGGACAAAGATCCAGAAGTCCAGCATGGGGCCAAGCTCCAGGAGAAACGGGTGAATGGTGATGGCCCCTTAAACACCCCAACCAACGACAAAATGGCGCGAGCAGAGCTGGACTGGACGGTTCCCATGTGTGTGCACCTACCCATCGAAGTTCTCAACCCTGACCAGGCGTTTCCCTTCTTGAACACCACACTCGCTGACCTGGGCATCGAAGAGTGAGTTTAGACGAACAGATGTATTTTGTATGTGTATATTCCTTTATTGTCTTGATGTGTCCATGTGCACCCAGATCAGCTGTGAAGGAGCGGGTGGTGTGGGTGGATACCAAGCGCACCCGGGTGAAGGGGAAGTCTGGGAAGCTGAAGGAGAAGGAGGTGACCGTTCTGGAGGTGCGTGTGAAAGCGCAGCACCCTGGAGAGCGTCAGTGTCAGGAGGTCCTCTACAGCACAGAGTCCCACACCGATCGCTCCTTCTGCAAAAGCGGGGTGGACATCATCCCGTGGAGACACACACGCCCAGGTGGGGACATAGAAAAGCTAAAATTATAATACTTAACTGGCAAACAATATTCGGCTTTATCATTTTGTTGTTTTAAATGCTAATAAATGAATAGAAATCAACAAAAAGCTCAGACGAAGCAGGGTTGTTATAGCGAATTAAAAATAAATAAAATATATAAAATTGAACTGAACAATAAAAGTTAACTGAAAATAAGAATTGAAACTAAAATAAAATAAAATAGGAACTAAAATAAAAGTTAATTATAAAACCCTTAAACTCAAAAAGTACTATAACTAAAACGGAAATAAAAATTAAAAAGCACAATATAGACATATTGAAACAATAACTAATAAAAACAACAAAAACATTAAAAATCTATATACAAACTTAATATGTTTTGAAAGTGTAAGTACAAGACATTATATTTCTTCACATTAGTTAGTAAAATAAAGGTACCATTTACAAACTTTTTCCATGGAAGAATTAATGTTTTAACAAAAATATGAGCTGCACGTTTCTGCTTTTAAACCTTCTGAAATGCCATGTTCATTTTTTAAACATTTTATATTAAATTGAGAAAGGAGCCTAAATTATTATGTGTTAATAAACAAACTTAACTTGTTTTGAACCTGAAAAATAGAATTAAAAAGATAGATTAAAGTTTTTGTTTAATATGTAGGTGTATGGTGTATAAAATATTTACTGTGTTTGAAAATATTTACATTTAGATTCTTATATTTAAAATTATATATAAATGTAATATATTTATTATAAATATATACATAAAATATATTTAATATATAAACATAATTTTTCTTAAATATATACATGCTTGTGTTTGTATTTATATATACACATAATAAATATATAAAGTATAAACACGTGTAAACAAAATTGCTTGGATGCGATTAATCATGATTAATTGTTTGAAAGCACTAGTTATTGTTATTATTATTATTATTATTATGATTATTCAAACTACCTTTTCATTAAAAAAACATCAAAATTTTGTTTAGATAAATGAAATTTAGGTGTTACGGATAATTAGAACTATTAAAATTTAAATCAAAATTTCAAAATTAAGTACAAAAGCATAAATCTACAAAAAAGAGAGCTGAAATTCTAAAAATAATAATAAAAAAAAAGCTTAAAATTAATAATAAATACATACGTAGTATATAAGTAATATTAAAATAACACTGCAGTAAAGTTCTGCATATGCAGCTTAATAAAATATGTCTGCTGGATTTTACAGTAGAAAACTTATTATGAAGATAGTTTCTGCAGTGGCTTTTGGCTGCTCAGATTGATTTGTTCTGGCACGTTGGTAACAGTTTAATTTAGAAAATCTTTGAGAAATGAAGTTCAGCACACAATAAATCTGAAAAATATACACTGAATAACCAAGAAAGAGTAAACATAAAGACCCAATTAAACCCAACCAAACGTATTTCACAGTACGCTGACGTTCATCTCTACACTTAATTACAGTCCAGCTAAAGTAATTTTATCAGCATTTTGTTCAGTCTGTCAGTTCGCATTAGGCTGCAGTGCCAGGGCTCGCCGTAATATAACACTCCATTCCTGACAGTTAGCTAACAAATGACATCTGCAGATCAGTGAGGTGAGCTAACACAACGCTCACGGCTGCTGAGTAAGTGCGTTTGGTATTCGCACGCTCAGCACTCTCTCCTGTGCGTTCGATGATCGCCCTCTCCCTCAACATAATGCTTTTCCAACATCAAAGTCTTCTGGGTTTGTGTGCAGAATTCGTCATGCAAAAACATTTCCTATTATCTAAACATGGCACAAAGAACATTCTTGTGTTTCCCTCCCTCCCCCACAGCTGAAAATGAGCTCCAGCCGCTGGAAATGACTCTGGCTTTGGACACAGTGGCAGAGTCCAAGTCCAATTGGCAGAAGACAGAAGAAAAACGAGAGTTGCCACGCAAGGAGTGAGCGGTAGATGTTTGACAGCTAGGCTGAAGCAATCTAACACCTCAAATGAGACCGAAGACACTTTCAGGTTTTGGGCGTTTTAAACTGGTGCACAACAGTCTAAATTCAGTGTGCTATGCTGAAATTGAAACATACATTTTGCTTATTTTATGTGAAAGTATAACATAAGTTTTGAGGGTAATGCTCAGCAAAAAGTGGTTTTAAGCTCTTGCTGTTTTTTTGTATTTTAGAATATTCATGAATTTAATCAGGGACAGCTTTTCCTACACAAAATATGTATCTATAAGAAATAAATCTATATTACTTAAACTAACATTTAATAGTTGGGGTTAGATAGATAGACAATATATCAGTAATTTACATTTTAAAATTTTATAAAATAGTTTTCAGTTTTATAAAAACATATATATTTTTGATCAAATAAATGCAGCATTTAATCCTTTAAAATATTAAACACCCCAAACCTCTGAACGGCAGTTCATTTTTCATGGTTTAATTTGCGAATGCATAAAAGGATGCATTACTGATGAAATAAACAGTTAAAAGAATAAACCCATTCTGCAACAAAAACCCTGTACTTATAATCTGCACTTTTCTATAATAATAAAAATGTGCTTTTTCAGAAACATTGTGGATTCCTAAACTAATTCTGGATAAGTTAAGCCTATTTATGGCTTTTCAGAGAACACTCTTATCAGAAATACAGCAAACGACAATGAACAATTCATAGAAATATATTTTGTTCACTGCAAGGACAATTCAAAGCTTCACACTCAAATATCAAGCCAGAATTTCATGAAATATTCCAAACAGATGGGACGGCAGAAGATTCATTGAGACATACAGAAAAATAATAAATGAGAAAAGTCAACTCACTAAAACAAAGTAAAAGTGACAAGAAGCGTAAGTGAATAAATTAAGGCAATAAAGTCTCAACGTCTCTGCTGCAATACAGAAAGCCGAGTACACCAGTGAGAGCATACTCGGCTAACTGAATAAGCCCATTTCTAATATAATAAAAAATCTATTTTCAATTTGGCTGGCTTTCACAAGAGTGGAAGGCCTTGTGCCAGGAATACTTGGGATGAAGGGTGGGTGTTATGATTGAGTGACAGCCGCAGTCATTTTGTTCCTCTGTTCATCTGGAAGAGACATTACCGCACTCTCAAATTCCTTGGTGTGATGCTGAGCTAGACCTCTGAGCAGCACGAGCAAGGTGTTTTGTGTTTCTAAACAGAACAAATATGTATAAATATAGGTCATTCGGAATATAATATAAATATATTTCAATACAATAAATGCTTTCTTACCATTATCAACCTGCTTCGTGCCCAACAGATGAGCAGCAGCAGATATTATTGGCTTGAGATGACTAACAACCTGCAGTGAGAAATAAAACACAGTCAGTCCATTGACAGGACTCAATTCAATAAGGTGCTGTGAAGCGGAGCATGCTGGGAGTGAAAATTAGCTTGTACCAGCACAGGGTTGTTCGAGTAGAGGAAGGTCAGGCAGCTGTAAATGGTTTTGTTCTCCTCCATATCCTCCTTCAGAGGGAGACAAGCCACGAGAGCAGGAAAAACCTGAAAGAAAAAGAAAAAAAGTAAAAATGGGCATCATGATCTGATATACTTTTGTCATATTAACCATTGTTAATAAATACAGAGTGCATAACATAATGTAGACATTAAATACTACAGAACTGCTCTATAATATTAACTAATAATATTAAGTTGTATACAATATTAAAAACTAATAATATTAAGTTCAAGTCTAATTAAAAGCATTGTTTAATACTGTAATGGTGTGTTCACACCAAATGCAAACTTAAGTATTCGCATAAGTAGATCACATATGAAGCCAGTGAAAAGGAGGGAATAGAGGCGATTTTGTGATGCGAACGACAAGGAATTCACCTTCCAGGCAAGTTTAAAAATTTCAACTTTAGAAGAAAATTTGCATCCAAGCGATGACTGCAAAAATGATGAAAAATGAAAATTTGCTGAAAATGTAAGCACTCTAAGGTTGTTCAAGAATTATTGTTTCTTCATTACATCACATGTTCACCAAAGGATCCTCAGCAGTGAATGGGTGGCGTCAGAATGAGGGTTCAAACACCTGATAAAAACATTTTATCAGTTAATGTCATGTGAAGTGAAAAACAAGTGCTCTATTCACAGTATTGCTTGCTCCAGTGAAAAAGTCATTTTGTCTGAATCAGGAGAGAAATATACACAAATTAAGCCATGATAATATGTGGACTAACTGTGCATTATTGTGATACTTCTATCAGCTGTTTGGACCCTCCCTCTGACAACACCCATTTACTGCAGAATATTCACTGGTTAGCAAAGTGACATAAAACTACATTTTTTTAAATGTGTTGTAGAGGGGAAAAGAAGAAAACTCATCTACATCTTGGATAGCTGGAGCGGGTACATTTCCAGCATAATATATATATTTTTGGTGAACCATTCCTTAAAAGATGGAGATATAAGTAACCTGCTCAAGTGGGACCCCCTCAACATGGCTCAAGATCATCCTGCACAGGGCAGCACAGAGGTTGTCAATCACTCTTAGGTCAGATTCTTTGGTAAGTAGGTTGGAGAAAATGGAGAGCATCATTGGGTAATCACTGAAGCACAGGGGTTAAGGTTCACAGGGTCAAGGAGATCAGAGAACAGGTTCACAGACACATAGGAGTCTATAAAGGATACGAGGCAACGATGGGTCCAGCAGCCTGTGCTAGAGCTCCCAGTGCAAACACACTGTTATTGCGCACCTCTGCATCACTGTCCTTCACTCCGGCCACAAGCACTGGCAGCAGCCGGTTTGACAGCCGGCCAGCAACCGCCCTGCCTCCAGCCACACCCACCAATGAGTGCAGGGTTTCTCCAATCGTACCAATGGAGAAGGAGCGGTCTGCCTCTGTGCATGACGGTTTCTACAAGACAGTGGAGAGTAACCAATGGAAACACTTGAAATGCGCATGAAATACAAGGCAACAATGACAACAGATTTAATTCTTGATTAAAAATGACTTTGAATTTTACCATTGAAGACTGTTAAAAACTTTGGGCTATTCATTATTCTCTTGATCTGAATAGGGTTTGTTAAAGCACATCCTTCATCAGACATCAGTGAATGAGAGACTCACAGCTTTGCTCATGATGAGGGGCAGCAAGTCATTGAGGTGAGGGTAGAAAGTTTCAGCTGGTACAGCCGAGGCTAAAACAGGAATCCCTTCCCCGGCAAACTCCTGCAGCATGGCATCATACTCCGCCTGAGACACAAACGCTCAGTTATTCCAATCGGTCACAGTCTTTTTAGGTTAATTGTGTCATTGCTGACAGCGAACTGTGACTAAATCATAAAAACGGTGAAATCATCTTAAACACCTGCTGCTCGTCATCGTCTCCTTCATCCCCACCTACATCCTGACACACGGTCTGAGCGAGACAGAGAGAGAAAATAAGATCACAAGCATAAGAAACGTCCATCCACCCCCTTATGACTGCAGACTTACGTAACACCTTGAAGAAGTCAGAATAAGCTGCTGCCTGAATGCATTTGATTATTTAATACCAATTTTCTTGACGCAGTATAAGCCTTGTGCTTGGCTTAATAGGATTTTCAAAGGATAATTGTATGCAGTCTTTAAAGAGAGTTCATGCATAACTGAAAACTCTGTCATTACTAACACACCCTGGAAAGCTGTACGAGTTTGTCTTCTGTTAAACACACAAGATGATATTTTGATGAATATCGGTAACCAAACAATTGATGGACCCTACTGACTTCCATTGTAAGGAAAAAAACAACATACCCAAGTTTTTTGAAATACCTTCTTCTGTGTTGGACAGAATTTTTTGTTTGTTTAGTATGTCCTGAGGAAGATATTTAACACACAAGATCTTTACATATAGTCCACAAAAATTGTTAAAATAACCCCCCTCAAAAGTATGTGTGATAATACTGTGTGCGGTTACCTGGATGAAATATGACCGTTTTTTTCCTTTTGTGGCAATTTTTCATGAGTGCCTTGTTTGTTCTGAACAGTTTAACGGAGCACTGTTCTTTGGAAAAATCCTTGATTTGTCAGTTTTCCAGCATCTTTGCATATTTGAACCCTTTCCAACAGTGACTGTATGACTTTGTGATCCATCTTTTCACGCTAAAATGTTCAAAGTTTTCTTATTTTGTTGAAATTTCATTTTTCCCCCCATAAAGTACTGCTTTTTGGAAGCAACAGAAGATGTTTTTGTGTTCAGAAGACAAATTAAGTACAATTTACCTAGATCTTCAAATTAAAAAAGGTTTGAACCTTTTTTTAATAATAGTATTTGACTCCCTAAACTGTCCTCGGTGTGAAAAGACGGATCTCAAAATCATACAGTCTCCGTTAGAAAGGGTTAAAATATGCAAAAGATGCTGGAAAACTGAAGGATCTGCAGGACCTGGTGGATTTTTCTGAAGAACAGTGCTCAGTTAAACTATTCAGAACAAAACAAGGGACTCAACAACCGTCAAAAAGAGATCACCCAGGTAACCAGTATTAAGAACCAAGAGTTATTTTAATAATCTTTCCTGTTTTTCTTGTCTTGTGGACTATATGTAAACATCTTTTGTGTAATCTTATTTTGTTAACATGTTTCATAGATTCTGCAAGGGGTGCCAAAACTTTTGCATAGAACTGCTAGTTTGTAAAAACCCAGTAAATAACATAATTTTTAGTTCTTTTTTTTATTTTATTACACCCTTTTACAACCCCTTATTATTTTTTGGTTCTCACAACACTAAATGGTTTCCCTTTATTTAATAGCATTTATTTAAAAGTCATCTCAGTTGGTTAGTCAAAAACCTCACAAGGAATTTACAACTTTTATTATGTTTTATTTGGTTAATTTTGGGGCTTGATACTAATTAATTAAACCCTGACCTTTTTCTTCAGTACATCTTTGATGGTGTAACTTATTTCGGCCAGTATCCCTGGAGCCTGCAGTGCCTCCCCCTGGCAGGATTTGATGACAGCATTCATGGACTCCAGTATGGCCATCACCACCTGTCTCTCTCTGTCCTGTCTCACTGCCTCCAGAAAACAAGGCAAAACCACCTGCAACAGCTTATGCAGAGCTGGACAGATATAAAGAGATATGCAAGAGTTGATCAAAGGATTCAGGGTAATTAAAAAACGCAGGTCCATCAACCTTCACACTGATTGCACCTCATTTAACTAAAGAAGTGGGTGGAAAGGAAACGACAGGGAGTGAATGAATGAATGAGTGACTGACAGGGCTGTGGGGCACCCTGCATCAATGAAGACAGAGTTAAAAGTTAATCTTTTTGTCAAATGAAGCTCATCCTAATTCTTTCTGGGAGACATCAATAACGAGACAGAATAGATAAAAGGAAGCAGAGAGTGTGAGGGGAATATAAAAGAGTGCAAATGAAAAATCACAGAGATGTAGATATGTAATAGAGGTGGGTGTTTTGTGCAAAGCCTTGTAATGATAAAAGCATATTTATCACAAAACAGTTATTAAATTCAACTGCTAAATGTTTCATAAATCAAACTACATGTTTATGCAAATAATCAGGCTAATACATCACTTTTTTGGAATAAGATTGACACATTAAACATTGATTTATTTCTTTCCAATGATAAATGTTAAACATATCTGAAATATTTGCAAAAGTTGCCCCATGTATCATCAGACTTAAAGGTCTTAAACTTTTTGTGGTATTAACATTAACACTTGATTAATTGATTCTTCATTTCTAATCACTACTGATTGTTTATAAGAACTGAAAATGACCTAGAAAAAGAATCTTGAAATGTAGGTGTTAATACTGAAAACCTGCATATGAAACAGTGACTGCACTGATGGATGAACAGCACAGCAGATTCTCTAATAGCTGACACATTGCTACTATCAAATGCTATGCTGTCATACCACCCTGACCTATTGTGTACAGTTGGTGTGAATGTACCCTGGTGGTTAGCCTCTGTTAGGTTTTCCTTCCACACTTTGTGCTGAGATCTGCAGAACTGGCCCATCGCACCAAAGACAGCTCTCCTCACATCCTCATGTGGGAACTAATGGATGGCCATTCACAAAAGAGCACAATCATCAGTAACACATCAGCATTACGCACAATCACACACAAAACCAGAGTCAGAACCAGTCACTCACATCACGCAGCTCGTACACCTGCTGGAAACTGGACTCCAGGAAAGGCTGGAATGCCACTCTGAGAGACAGAAATCAGCTAGATTTTAAAGACTGTATGTTTTTCCACAAAGGTTAAAATGAGAAAGTTAAAATTGAGCAACATTATATCGTCAAATACTGTAGTTTGTTGTGAATGCGGTCTTTGACTGAGCATTACACCACTGTTCAAAAAGTTTAGAGTCTGCAAGATTTCAAAAAACTCTATGATGTATCCTTGCTTAATAACAGTATTACATTTCTTTTTTGAAAAACATACAAAAATGTAAAAATCAGACTGACTCCAGACTTTTGCAAAGTAGCGTATCTACACCTAAGAAAAGCCTCTAATACATGAACATCTGTGCAATATATAAAACATGCCTCATTACCCTGTGTTGAAGGCGATTTCACCCAAAGCATCACAAGCATCTTCTTTCTCATCTATGTAAGCATTTTCCACACTAAATCTGAGAGAATGGACAGAATCCTGATTAGTGCTCTTACATAAGAGAAAACGAAAGAAACAGGATGAAAGAGAGAGACAGAAACATACCCTGCAACATCTCTATCATCATCCTCAGCCTCAGACTCCTCTTCCAAATCAGCATCGCCCTCTTCACCTTCATCATCAGCATCATCATCGTCTAGGAGCACAAACTGTTTATCTTCATCTAAATGAGCCTATGAAAGTAGACAAGAATGTTATAATATTAGCAATGTTTGATGGTGTACAGATGATCAAATAGAAAAGTCCTCACTGACCGTCACACCCTCTGTGGATCTGAGTGCCAGCAGCATCACCGTGGTGATAGGAGTGAGGTAAGGGGCCAGAGAGTCAGGACTCACATCAGATACAGCAGAGAATAAGCTATACCTGGAATGAGAATGGAATGCAATATGCTTAAAATTTAGCCTCAATATTTAAAAACTTCATAATTCAGTATGCAAGTAGGATTTTAATAGGGAAAGACCAACATTTCTAGTTTATTAATCTTTCAATAAAGTTATATGTAGTTATAAACAGTTATAAAGTTATATAAAAGCATATTAAATACAGCAATAAATGAATTAATGGACGAATAAATTAAAATAGTAATATTGATAGTAATCTATCAGCATTGGTATCATATTCTAAACTCAAATCACGCTTAAATAAAAACTACATTAAAACTTAAAATAAACAAATAAAGAAAAACAAAAAATAATACAAATACAAAATAGCTGTAAGTAAGCAAAAAAAAAAAAAAAATAACTTTGGGTGATACTAATCTAACAACAATGGAAAATTTAAATTCAAATCATGCTTAAAGAAAAACTAAATAAAAATAAAACCTACAAATATAAACAATAAATAAGCAAATAAATAAATGCTTTTTGTTTGTTCCATTAAATATGATTGTGCATATTAATCTTCCAACACGATCATTATTTAAACTCCTGCCAACACAAATAATACCAAAATAAAAATATAAAACAAATCAAATAAATAAGTAAATAAAACAAAAACAAACACTTGAGGAAATAAAATAGAATAAAGTTAAATGTAGAGGTTGATCCATAAAACATGCATGTGCTCTTAACTGAAACACAGATCTTCCAATTCATACAGCCCACAAATTAAATAGTACAGTTGGTAAATGGTACAACTATTTAGTCTTCTTCTAGT
>JAUMHG010000076.1:6458206-6480846 GCA_032359395.1 Enteromius anoplus
ATGTCCATGTACTGAACTGTTATTATTCAACCATGCCAAGGTAAATTCAGTTTTCCATTCTATGGCACCTTTAATGTTTTTCCTTTATGCAGATTGACCGGTATGGTTTCTATGACTATGGTATGGTTTCTAAAATATTTTAGACCGCTTCCTTTCCAGTTCCACAGGAACAAAAATCAAACTTTGTAATGACATGAGCACGAGTGAATGACACATGAGCACTTACTCCTTTAATTCTTAATTCAAACCAGATGTAAGCCAAAGTGCTTCAGTGTCTCAGTACAAATCCTAGTATTTGAAATACATTATTTGAGTTTCTTGTGAAGATTGTCTGTTTGTGTGCCTCTCATGACCTCTCAGACGAGGAGGCAGCATTACTTGCTGAAGATGGGATGAGGAACACGGTGAAAAACTCCACTCTTCTCGATCACAGCCATGCGCAGGATCTAGCGCTGCAGCAGCCTCCAAACCTCTCCTCCATTCTTGGTAAGTCATGGCTGTTTATCGTTTATAACTGCTTCCAATGCAGTAAGGGCTGAAGCATTTCACATAAATGTTTTAGCGCTGTGTTGTCAACATGAAAGGCTGTTGCGCTTTTATTTTATGCAGAGCTATCAATAAACCCTGCTGAAGAGAAATCTTTTTCTTTGTCACCCATTCGGTAAGGCCTTTATACTTATACACAGAAAGGTTTAAAAAAAAAAAAACAGCATTTATTTGAAATGGTATCTAATGTAACATAAATGTATAAAGTAATTCATTTCTGTTAAACACAAGCACACAGGATCATGTGATACTGAAGACTGGAGTAATGATGCTGAAAATTCACCTCTGCATCACAGGAATCAATGACATTTTAAAATATATTACAATAGAAAGTAAAAGATCTGTAATAACGATAACATTTAAAGGCATTTTAAAAATATTTTTATATAAAGTTTATAGTATATAAGTTTATTCAGCTTTCAGATTGTCTAAATCTCTATTTGGGAAAAAAAGAACCTTTACGACTGGATATGTGTTCGTGGGTTATATATCAGTGTTTTTGAGCAAATAAATGCTTATTGAAAAATCATCATGTTTCCAAACTGTTGACAAGCACTGTATACATGATTATTTGCCAATATACTTAAAAATATATTTTCCAGCCTCTCTCCTTTACGTGTGCCCCCTGAAACCTCAACATCAGACACTGCAGCAGGTACTTGAGTTTCGCTCCATAAAATCCAGTCCACTTCCTGTTTCTTTCTTTCTTTGATTCAATTAAAGCTGTGTTTCAACCATTTGCAGGATGTGTGTTAAAATCAGCTAATGAGAGAACGCCTGTGAATACTAGGGTTGTAGTTCTTTCCCCTATTGTGAAAAAGGTGATTAATACTGTCTTTCATATTACTTCATATCATATGTACGGTCACATTTATGTCAGCATGACTAATTGCTTCCTCCTTGCATTCTACTAGAAATGAGTAATGTGACTGATGATATCACAGAGGCTGGCTGCTCACTATGTATAGCATTGTAACATAATGAGGAAAAACTTCCTTTTTTAGTGTTTTGCAGAAAAGGAACAACCGATAAAACGTAGAAAAGTGACATTCAGTGATATTGTGAGCATTCGAAAGGTATCAAGCCATAAATGGGGTAAGAGAGACCAGCAGGACTCTGGAGTGCTGCTGGTTAAAGCAGGCAGTGGCGTGCCGGCGGGATCCCGAGACGTTTCCTCAGGGCCTGTGAAGTTTTTTGACTTTGCAAATGAACATGAGAGGGAAGCCTTTTTCCAGAGATTCAAACAAAGACGCTTGTTTACGTTTCCTGCCAAACCGGTAATTACTTTTCATTACAAATAATGAAATGTAAATGATGTCCGTGTTCCTTTTGTGTGCATTTCTGTTCTTTATAGATCATCTCAATCTGAGAGGACTTCACAAGCGGATCAATGTACTTTTTCTTACAAGTCAAGAAACAAAGATTACTGGATCATTTCTGACCAGCAGAGGGCAGCCAACACCTCTACATCGTGCTTGGTTTACTTTTTTTCTACAAGTATTTGAATTAGTTTGATGGCCATGCAGTGTTTTTAGACCTCAAGATGGATGCATATGTGTGCACCTTTTGGAAACAATAGCTGAATAATTTAATTGGAATGTACCTATGTAAAATGAAGTTAAAACGGATCAAGTTATGTGCTAGTCATCAAAATGAGAAAGCAACAATGCCTTGCATTGCTCGTGGAATAGATTTTTACATGCTTTACATAGAAAGAGAACCTTACAAATGAAATTATATTATATGTTTGTATACAAAAAATAATAAATATTTAAAAGACGAATGCAGAAGATTCTTAGTATTACTCTTAACTCTCTCTGTGTGAACATAATGCCCTATTAAATGCATCTAACCCCAAAACATCAACACAGCCGTTCTGACCACGTGGTCTATGAACCAAAATATCGGCCAACCAGGAAAGCGCAGGGGAGCGCAGCGAATAATGGACCAATCAGAGCGCAGTGGGGTTGCCAAGCAGCTCGTGTGACTAATGGCAGTCATATGACTGGCCCACAAATGGAGTCCGTCTGCTGGAGGCGAATGTGGCTCAGGAATTAAACGCGAAAAGAGGATTTATCCTTCAAAACCGTGGCTCCGTTATGGCTCCCACGTTATTTCATAAACTCTTCAACAAAAGGAGCGCGTTTTCACCGCCCGCGAAATGCAACAAGGAGGACACGGTGTTCAGGTAAATGTTAGCGCGAGCTGCGAGCTTCTCATCTCCAGCTTCCGGAGAATATAACGTTAACAGATTCGCTCGAGTCAGTTCTGTGGGTATTGTACATTTAATATATTTAACCTAGAGTCGAGTTTGTTTATGGTTATGTAAGGCTGTCTCCATGAATGTTTGGCTTCACGCTAACAAGTTGTCACCGGATCTGACGAGCCTTTCTCTAAACGCACGATTAATTCCACACTTATTTTCTTTCCTGTCAGTCCTCCTTTTTTTCTGTGCGATCATTAAATGCAGACCTAGCGATGCTGTGTACACAATTGGCGGCCTTTCGCTAAATGTACTCCTAATGTTATGTTGGTGATGGTTAAAGCAGCTCGTGTTTGTATGATTAGCCGCGAGACTGGCACGTGACGTGATATTCTGATCACTCGCCTGAGATGAGCAGGGTCTGTGCAGCATGCAGAGAATACCCATCACAACAGCTTGCTTCCGTCTGTGTAAAAAGCACTGACAAGTTGGATTAATTTCTGTTGTGTAATTTCTGATATTGTGGCTTTGTTTGGATTGTTGTTCTTTAGCTTATTTGGTGCGTTTGGAAATAGGATTGGGATCCTGAAGTAAAAGGGGACTCCAAGGCTATTGGCTAACGTTATTCCTGATACTTCTGCTCGTAAAAACAAAACTTCTTATTTTCAGATTTTTTTATTTGCGGAAGTTAGATATGGCACTGTTCAGTAAATCCACTGTTCTACATGGTTTAGACTTTTATTTTTATTTTACTCGCCAATAGCTATTTTCTATTTTTTTTTTATTTGCATCTTTTTATGAAAATTTCAACAAATAACGTATACCTAACAAACAATTCCCAACGCTAGTGAAAATAAATAAATAATAAAAAAAAATAATAAAATAAAAACATTATTGCATACGAAAACTCAAAATATTGCTTAACGAGACATCAATATAATCTAGGTATGGAGTCCAAACTTGAGGGATAGCTTCAGTAGACATATGAATAAGACAAGTTAAACATTCATTAAGTGTCCCTATAACACCTGTGTACTACCATAGTAACTAGATGTGTATCTAGTATGTAACCACAGTGTTAAGTACACACCGGTACATAGAATCTACAGCTGTAATATTTCTGTAACCACACACATGTAACACCCCTCAGAATGGTGTGTGTAAGTGCAAATGTGTAACAGGACATTGGTAACAACACGCAGTATGTATACGACTAACTGGAACATGGGGTGATCAGGGGGTGTAGTTGGGTAAGATTATGGATATGTAAAGTGGGTGGAGTTGGTGCACCTCTGTAATACCAGTGTTTATACATGGTCACTCCTCAGGAACTGCCCACTTAATATAAAGTGTAACATTCTGGACACCAACCACAATTTATATGTAAAGCCTAACTTACTGCCCGGTGCTGTGTAACATCAGAGTAATTACACGATAAATCCATAGCAACTGTCTATTTAATATAAAGTGTAACACTTTATTTTCCAAAAAGGGCTGTTAGTCCTGTTACACATTTGTGCCTTCATTTCTAAAAAGTGTTGTAACCAATGTCCTGTTACTAGGGCTGCACGATATTGCGAAAAATTGCGATATATTTTTTTCCTGCGATTATATATCGCGATGTGTACAAATTTATTTATGTTCATCAGCATCATCCTTTTTGTATCCAAAATAAGGGCTGCGCGATATGTATTGCGCATCTTGTCAGTAAGCAGTAAATTCCATCAGATGCGTGATCTTACATTGAGCCACATTCACTAGGCAGAGCCGTTGTGCACTGACGAGCTGTGCAAATTCGGGTTGATTATCAGCGTGATTTTGACACTCCATGCAAAGTACCTCTTTTTGGTCAACATCCTCCTTTTTGTAGCCGGAATAGTCCCAAATAGATGATTTCGACTTTATTTTTGGTACGAATTTATTTTTTGCGGCGTATCCTCTTTGTCGCTCATTTTTATCAGTGAATGTTGGTTGTGAGCGGTGAGCAGCGGCACAGCGAACCAATCACTGTGCAGGCACGCGGGACGTGCACGTCACCCCAGCAACAAGCCACACAACAAACACGTGATTACTGTGTGGTACCGTTCTCTTAGTACACCATGGGCTTCTACCCTTCACATCGTATGTTCCGGCGATGTGACTATCGCTCATGCGCACATCGCGATGTCAAAACAGAATATCGTTCAGCCCTACCTGTTACACATTTGTGCTTGCGCAAACCATTCTGAGGGGTGTTACATGTGTGTAGTTACAGAAATATTACAGCTATAGATACTAGGTACCGGTGTGTACTTACACTGTGGTTACATACTACATACACAGTTACTATGGAAGTACACAGGTATTAGGGACACTTAATATAAAGTGGGACCCAAAAATTCTAAGGGAATCTTTTCCTTAATAATCTAATGCCATCCTTTCAAAGATGGGGGTTTGTCACTGATCCAAGTAAACAATATGTTTTTTTCTGGCAGCAAACTGACATTGAGGAGTTACTTACAGGAGTAGTACTTGTAAATGTTATCCCTAATTTGAAGGAATCTAAAGAAATTAAATCTCATATTTTATAACCAAATCTTCGCAATGCATTAAAGAACCTTCAACAAACAAAGTCTATATATCCCATAAGAGTTCCAAGTTTTAATACCCCGAATCTGAGAGACTAGGCCAAAACTCTGGGTTATTACAGATGGGGGTTAGAGAAGAAGACAACTCTATTTTACATCTAATAGACCAGGCCTTCCATGTGTTACATCACCAATAGCTATTTAGAGTTCCTAGTATCCAGGTTGTACAATAATAAAAACATAATAAAAGATGTAATATATTACATTTAATAAACAAATTAAATAATAATGGTAGTTTATAGGGGATTGAATTATAAGAAAAATGATTTCAGCTTATCTTGTCAGCCCCTAGGAGGTCCAGTTGCACAAATACAATTGTTAGTCTCTAATAAAATTAAGTTAAATATTTGTGCTGATTAGAGTGTGTGTATCTCGTGCTGTCAATCAGCCACAATCTTGAAGTATATTGATATCAGCGTAGGCAGTTAAAAGCCTCTGTATAGTGTAAGTTGAGTGTTGTTTTACGATTCTCTAGTGTTATCTCAGGACTAGTGATTGAATGCTGTGAGGTCAGGACAGCAGTTGAGTGTACCGTAGCATGTGAGCCTGGGTCGTGACCTTATGACCTCTCATCCTGTATTATGTCTTCTCTACACCTCTCTCTTCTGCAGGCAGAATCTTCCCAGCATCGCACCCAGATGAATACGAGCAGTTCATTTAGTTCATATGTGAAACCCCTAGTTAGATTAAACTTGGTGAAAGTGTGGTCTCTGTTGGCCTATTTCTTTAAATGTTGTTGCGAAGAGCTAGACACACACCGACATCGTGCTTAAAGAGCCTATAGTACCTAAGATAGCAGAGAGGGCGGCTACATAAGTGACCCTGCTCAGGAGAACCATGGGGCTGCTCACATTTCTGGTTCTTTGGCAGGACAGATTGTTCTTGATTGAGCCCGAAAGCTTTTGTGTGCTCTGCCTGTGATTACCTTCAGCCAGACCCGGAGACCTCGCGTCACGCGTTTGGAAATTAATATAGGCCTAATGTTTTAAGCAACTGCAGCAATATCTAAAGGTACAATTAAAACATGAACACATTTTATAATATGTATAATTCTTTTAAAATTGTGTTATTAAAGCACAATAGTAATGCAGTTTTAGGGCCCTATGAAATGTGTTTTCTTTTTTTAAATCTGCTTTGGCCATTTTAATAATGAAAACCTCTTATTTATCCTTTCAACAGAAACTCTGTTTAATGAACTTACATTTTAATCCATAAAAGTAGTTAATTTTAAAATCGAATGAATAATAAACAAACTTAACGTTTTCTAAACAGAGCTTTGCTGTTAAAATTAATTAAAATATGAAAGACAATTGGTTTGACTGCTCGTGAAAAGTAATGTTTTAATTGGGCCTATACTTTTATTAGCAGGAGTAGTAGTAGTATATTCTGTCACAGTTTCTAAGTAACTCTTAACTTTTATTTTGACGAGTTGCCTTGAGAGTTTTTATTTGTACGTATGCAGCTCTTTTGAGATCCACACAAGCTTAAGGATGCGTAGTCTTTCTGTGCCTCAATATGCTCAGACAATTGACGGAACAAGCTCGTCTGGGTTTTCTGCATCGCTGAAGTCATGAGACTGTAGGTTTGTGTATTTGGTGTGCGCTCATCCTCTTGTGACTGATTGCTGTTGTCATTTAGCATCTGCTTCTGTGTGCTCATGACAGGCAGAGAGAGTTAGAGATGAGACGATAACTCAGTGAGTGATTCATGTGCTCCGCTCATGTCTCATTCTTTTACTGTACGTCATGTGACTGTGGTATTGTGTGTTGTGCCGGTCAGGACTCGTAGGACAGTGAGAGTTCAGGACTATAGCTGGTTCTTGGACAGTCAGGTTAGTTTTCAAGTTGGAGATGGTCTACATGAGTTGCTTTTCATGCAATGTTAAAGTGATCGTGTTCCCAGTGAAATCTCCAAAGTATTTTGTTGTAAACATCTTTTTTTTGTTTTGTTACGGTTTATTGCAGACTGAGGACCAGGTGACTTTATCTGCAAAAACATCCTGTGCCTGAAATGTATTTGAGTGACAAATGATCGTTAGTTGTATCTAGGGGTGTGCGATATGACTATTTTTGATCACGGATGCCCTGATGCACTTTTCTAGCGCGTACACCTGAAGCCTTTCAAATAGCACCTAATTACTGAATTAAGATATTTATCACATGTGATTGTGGTAACACTGTCACAAACACACAGCTTTAAACAAACACACAGTTGCTTGTGTCTAAAGTGAAATGAAACAATCAAAAGAAAACGTGCCAGTGTATTAGATGCGTGCAGCTCTTAAAGGGACAGAACTAAACATATGCGCCGCTTGTCATTAAAGGGATAGTTCACTCAAAAATGATAATTGTGTCATTATTTACTGGCTTACATGTTGTCCAAAACCTGTATTAATTTCTTTCTTGTGCTAAACACAAAATAAGATATTTTGTGTAACCAAACAGTAGCTGGTCCTCACTGAATTTAATACAATATTCAACAGAAAAAAGAAAGTCATTCAGATAAAAACGAGCTGAGAGAGAGTAAATGATGCATGTAATGTAGAAGTATTAATACTGCTGAATACACCTACTCTTCCTGAAAAATAAAAGCACTGTTTGTTTATATTATGTTTATTTGTAATGTGTATCGAATAACAAAGATAATGATAAAATAACGATGACAATTTTTATCTTTGCTCATATTTGCCTAAATATCTGCCCTTCTTTATTTATTTTACACTTTGTTACCTTTTAAAGGCTTTGTTTTTATAAAAAAGGCAGATTAGTTTGTGGTAAAAGTCAAAGAATCGTGATGTTTCAGAAAAAAACGTGATATTTTCGCCACTATTATTGATAATCAGTTAATCTAACTATTATTACAGCGAATAATTTCTCAGATTATGATTTATTCCATTATTCATCTTTTACAGTTAGTGAAAATATGGTTACATTTAAAAATAATGAATGAAACAAGGGAAGCGCTTTTTGAAATGTCAAACAATTATATTGCTATTAATTGATATACAATAATTATTTCTTTTACAATACATATAAATAGGCTTATATATTTGGCCCACAAAATGACAAGTGTTTTTAAAAAAATACCTCACCTTTAAAGTAGAGTTTATAGCCAAATTTGCATTTTAATTCTTTTTGTCTGCTGTTTTTGATTCATTTGTTTCATTTCATGTGCTTTTATACGCATAATAATAAACGCAGGGCACATACATATATCATGTAAACAAAAACTTTTATTTGGGATGCAATTAATTACACTTGATAATATAATACATCTCTGTGGAAGACTCGATCACTGCAGGAAATGAAGCGTGTGTGTTGTTTAGTGACGGATGCTGTTTTGCCGTTGACCAACAGCTGCACTCCCTCACAGACCAGACACTGAGCCCGAGCTATTATTGTCCTCGCTGGACTCTCGTAGGCAAGCGGACAAGAATGCGACCTGGAAACATTCCCACCGCATGCATTCAACACCGACCCCAGGAAGTGCGTCACGCTCTGGATGCTTGCTTTATGTAACGGCCGCTCGCTCTCATCGCGATCAGACGCTGACCTCCGCTCGCAGGAGTCCGGAGGGGACTCGCTAGCCTCTCTGCGCCCACATGACACCGTCTTCAGTCTCCAGCGATGCGTCCGCATGTCTTTGTCCGGCGCGGTCCAGCTCGGCCTGGAGGTCACCTGACAGTCTCATGTTGTTTTGTGAATTTAGTTCATTACTATTCTTAGCAGTGCTCTGTGCTGAGGACGAGCGAGCCGTGGGCTGGGGAGGATGGGTACAAACGCTCTGATGCCCAGGTACCTGAGCACCACTTGCTTTCTGCTTTTCTGTGGCGGCTTAGAAACTGCGTGAGTGAGATGTTTCGCTGTAGGTGTTCATCCTCTTTGCTGTGAGCTGTAATGATGATCTGGTCTTATGCAACGTCCTGCAGATTACGGTCAGCAGCTTAAGGACTCGTTCTCGTTCGTTTAAGATCACAGCATAGGTCTTGTCACCTGTCTCTCACCTGAAGATATTATAATTCTCATGACTGGCGGGAAAAAAAAAATGCGTTATTGGTAGTTACTCATTTTTTAATTTAGTTTTTTAGTGCCTCATTCTGATAGAGAGAGAGGCTGTCTGATGGCGTACACACACAATTTAAATGTCATTCATGCATGTGCAGCAGTAGCTGAATTCTCCTGTTTGCATCCCTTTTGCTCTTTTATTTTTGAGATTTCTGTTGCTAAATAATGATTGCATAGGGGTCGCAAAATTTCTAAAACCCTGGTAGCCAGCAGAATTAAAATACCTGCGTACACCTATGTGCCGCTTATTTGAACCCTGCTGAAGAAACCCCGCATTTGCTGGTCAAGTATGTTTGATGCTGGTTTAAGCTGGTCCTTTGCTGGTTTATGATTTTCTGTTGATTCCCAATAGAATAGAGCAGCTAAATCATTCTAGAGTAGTTTATTTGATTGATAACAAGCAAAATATGTTCACTGCGTTAATCAGTGTTTATGCGTTTATTAAAAGCGCAGACTCGTTCTCTTCCAGCTGGAGCTGTTTTAAGCTCGAGAAACGAGAGGTGTCCGGTAACGGCTGCAGACGAAGCAGCTCTGAGCTTACAAACACTGCCTTATATGCAGGAGCAAATGAACATGACAGTCTTCCTTCAGAAAATACAGTGATATATTTTTGATTTTTATACGTGCATTACGTGCTCGTGTTAAGTCGACGAAGCCTTTCGGAAAATGAAAAGGAAAAAATACAAGTACACCAACATTTCACAAACTGTGCAGATGAACTAAACGTCTGAGAAAATGTATAAATTGTATTATTATTTAAATAACTGTAAATAAAATATTGTTTAAATAACAATATCTTAACTTGGATTAAATTAATTCTTTTTCAAAATGTTCAATTATTTTAGAAATGTGAAATAAAAAGGTGCAACAATGCTGTGGGTGTATTATTTACTGGTGGTATTTGCCATCTGCATTGACTCGTATCTGTTTTTTTAATCATATTTTAAGACTAGGATGAAAGAAAAGTGAGTTTTCTTCAGATCAGCTGTGAGGTTTGTGGTTGTGATTTGAGTGTTCATGTTGTAAAGGGGTGATTGTGCGTCATGATGTCTGTGCGCAGCTTGTTTGTCTCGATTCCTGATAAAGCGGATGATGTGCTCCGTGTCGGGATGGCGAATGAGTCCAGTTGTCAGGAATGTGACGAGTAAACAGCCGTGTGCTCTGGGC
Organism: Enteromius anoplus; assembly: GCA_032359395.1. Classification (NCBI taxonomy): domain Eukaryota; kingdom Metazoa; phylum Chordata; class Actinopteri; order Cypriniformes; family Cyprinidae; genus Enteromius; species Enteromius anoplus. The sequence continues at coordinate 6,468,814 of JAUMHG010000076.1, forward strand.
CTTTCTTCACCTGCCTTGACGCAGTGCACAGAAATAACTCGTGCCCATGCCATTCCTGCCCTCGCTGCCTTCATCCCGCTCAAAATCCCTCACAGCTCCTGGTTCGATGAGTGGCAGCAGCCCAAACATCGCAAATATAGGATTGTTTTTAAAATTCTCTTATTTGTTTTTAAAGCTCTTAATAATCTGGCCCCACAGTACCTTATAGACTTGCTCCATCCATACACTCCTTCAAGAGCTTTGAGATCTAGTGACCTCGGTCTACTTGTTGTGCCTAGATCTAGACTCAAAAAACGTGGAGGTAGAGAATTTGCAACTGTTGGTCCGAAACTCTGGAACAACCTACCGCTTCATATTAGATTAACTCCCTCTATCTTTGCCCTTCTCTTTTCTCTTGCTTTTAATACTCTTTGAACTTCATTCTACTGCTGTTTCATGTTGTTTTTATTTTTGTTATATTCTTGTGCTTCTATGTCTGAGCGTTTTTCTTATTTTACTATGTTCAGCACTTTGGTCAACTCTGGTTGTTTTTAAATGTGCTCTATAAATAAACATTGTATTGTATTGTTTTTGTTTTGTTACAACATAAATAAATAAACTTCGAAAACGGTTAAAATATAAAAAGCAAACATTTAATTGCAATTTTAATTTTAGCTTCATTCCTTAAAATAGCAGGCTGAAAAAAGGTGTGGAAAAAATACTCAGTATAATTTTCTTAATATGTATAGAGTAAGTAGTGTAGTTTAAAATGTAAAACCTTAAACGCTACATGAATATAAGCAATTATAATATCTATTAATTCAGGTAAATGTGTAATGTGGGTGTGGCTGCCGCCTCTCAGAACTTACACCTGATTGGTCCGAGCATCTCGTCGCAGTTCCTTCCCACCCACTCCCGCTCACCTGGCTTTATAAATCAGCTTCTCCACGCGTCTTCATCAGGTCATGTTAAGGGTTTATTTTGTGGTACTATGAGTAGGAGAGCTGTTACGGTCATCCGTTTTCGAGGGTAGTTGAGCCCTTTGGGATTTTGTAGGAGAGTGTTGGTAATTAGAGCATAAATTAGTCCAACTCCGCGCATTTGTTTTCTGCACTGCGTTCATCTGAAGACGGAATGGCGGATTGGAAGATGCCAGTAAGTTACAACTTCAACCCGTCTTATCATGCTTATGCATACGGACTCGTATACCCGCAAGTGTCTGAGCACGGCCACCCGAATCTGAACTGGGCTGAGGCCGCGTACACTCAATCCGGCGGGGTCGCCGCGACTTATTACTCCGCGCAAACCGCACAGCAATCGCCGCCCTGGAGCCCGGAGAACGGCAGCGCCAGCGCCTACGGTCACTATCCGAGCCACGCGCAGAACGGGCGGCTTTTCCTCTCCTATAGTAAGACTGAGCCCGACCCGAAGCCAAAAGACGCAGAGCAGGCTGGCAGCGATACACCCAGTGATTCAGAGGCCCATACGCCAGGTAACACTGCTCTGACCCCAAAGTCTCACCAATGATTGTAATGTAACATCCAGTGGTCGCCAGCCATGGAGCTACTTATGATTTACAGTATTACATTTTTATAATTTAAATTGAAGCGTTTTTTATAGTAGTAGTGGTGAGGTGCTCTGCTTTATAATCACGTATAAAGGAAAAAAGTAACTTTTATAAACCTTTTTAATATTTCATAAAATTGTTACAAATGTAATTAATTCCTCCTTCCCTTCATCTGGTTTGAGTAGATTCCTGGAGCTCGAGCAGCAGTCGTGAGGGGGCCGCTCTGACCAACCTCAATCTTCAGTCATGGGGAGATCGGGACTATGAGACGGACAGTGGCAGTCCCGACAGTGGAGAGCAGATCCCAAACTCCATCTCCGCAGCGAAAGAGGAGGCATTGAGTCTGAATCTGGTGGTCGAAGCCTTGCCTCCGCTGCCTGCATTGACCACCTCTCCAGCCCGACCTCCAACCCAGACCCGCAAGACACGGGCGGCCTTTTCTGAAGAGCAGATGAATGCTTTGATCCACCGGTTCAATATCCAAAGGTACCTCACACCTGCAGAGATGAAGACACTTGCTGGCGCAACGGGTCTAACATACAAACAGGTTTGTGATCTATAAAGAGAACGTTGAAATTAAGTTTTAGTTGACCGTCATCATAATGAACTGATTTCTTTCTGCAGGTTAAAACGTGGTTTCAAAACCGTAGGATGAAACTCAAGAGGCATCAGAGAGATAGTAGTTGGATGACTGAGAGGTATGTCGTCAATGCCAGCACACCAGCTCCTCACTCTCAGGTGAGTCTAATTTCATGTCATTCCAAAACTTCTATGAAACTGAAAGATTAATTTATAGCAGGGTGTTTGTTTTTATTAAGGGTGTGACAATAGCTTGTTGTTAGAGATTGCAATACAGAAATAAAGCTAGGTATTCTGAATGGCAACTGTATGTACCATAGATTAGAACAATTCAATTCAATAAGAAGCCGGCATATTTGAACCCCTGTTTATTCATTAATTAAAAATGCATAAGTTATGCATATTAAATATTTAAAAAAATGAATGCATATTAATGTTGCTTTTTCAACATTTGAGATGTTAAACACCTGATCAGCATATTAAAATGATTTGTTAAGGGTCATGTGACACTGAAGGCTGCTAAAATTAGCTATGCCATCACTGGGATAAACGAGTCCATATATATTTCTTAAAACTTGTAACTTGTAACTGTCTACATTGTTGCTTGTTCTGTTTTGATAGTAGCAGAACTGATCAATGTGGACATAGAGCAAGTTATCATCTACAAAGGAGGCATTTCAGTAGTTTGGTTAATGTCTTAAAGGCACGATGATACAAGTGACCCATGTTTGAGGATGTTTGTGGCGCGTATATAGTAAAAAGCATATTCTAACAACCCCTCTTTCTTAGTTTCAGACTGAAACCCCTCGAGCGACCCAAGACCCTTACAGCAACCCACAGGTGAGAGAGCCGGTGTTCAAGAGGAGTCCTCCACAAACGCCCTTCTACCCCAGCTACCCTCAGCCACGCTCTCCTACCCAGGCCACTGCAAGAGCCCCGGGAAACTGGCCTCTGCCCCCAGCTGTGACGCACTACGAGTTCCCCAGCCCTGCTAGCTACATGCAAGCCCGTGATGGCAGCAATGAGCCCGACAAAGAAGGCAGCCCTACTCTAATGGCATCCATGCCTAGTGCCACCCAGTGGACAACGAAAGGAATGACTTTGCTGTGAGTCTGGCTGCTAGTGTATATTCACATTCAGCTCCACAGCCTGGCCATTCACTGAGTTTGTAAATATTTTTATTTTTTGCAACAAACTGTTGAATAATTTTTAGGCAGTGATGTCATGGGTTGCCAGTTGGGGGGCCATATGAGACATGTCTCAAGATTGTTTGGCTTTTTTTTTTTAACCTCAGCATGTTTTATACCAAGATCTATTTTTGTAACATTTTACCTTTTCAGAGTATTTAATATCATGGTCCTTTGCTCTTCCAGCTGTTTTTTTCTTTTTTCTTTTTTTTTTTTTTTAGGCGGGACAAGTTGACTTTCTCTCCTGAGTTTCATGAATTTGTATATATGCAAGGCACTGCTCTAGACCTGTGTACGGGAGAAGGTTGTCTGTACTGCACTGTTTTGTTCTGTGTATCAATTTCCCTGCGTTTCACCACTTCTATGTATGTGATCTGTGCTACATTTGTGCGTTTTCTTCGAAAATTCTTGCTCACTGTACCTGGTCTATACTAAAGGAACACTGTTGTAACTGCTAATCATTTAGAATTTGTGCTTGCAAAGTACTCCTACCCACCCAAAGACTTTTTGACCTGGTTGAGCAATAAATTTTATCTGAAGTTCAACTTGATTTTGATATTATTATTTTTTTTCTATTAAGCATGCACTTTAACGTTGGCCACTTCCACACTTTCTTCTTTGAGGTGAATGTTGTCATATGAACAACTAATTTATATTATTTTATGTCTAACAGTTTGTTTTACTACTGTTTGTTCACTCGAATTTAAAACTAAACCTTTAATTTGTTCTATAATAAATTCTATGGCATTTGCAGGTGTAGTTCCGGAATCAAAACAAGCTGGTTATTAAAGTAAGGGTACTTTAGCTTAAAGGAATAGTTCTTCCAAAAATGTATTAGTCATTTATTCACCCATAGGTAGTCTTAACCTGTATGAATTTTTTTTTGTTCAACCAAATAAAGATTCACTGCTAAAAAAATAAAGGGAAAACGTAAACCACACAATGTAACTCCAAGTCAATCGCACTCAAACTGACAATCAAGTTCACATGCTGTTGTGCCAATGGGTGGAAATTATAGGCAATTAGCAAGACGCCCACAATGAAGTAGTGGTTCTGCAGGTGGTGACCACAAAACACATCTCCTATACGCTCTGGCTGATGTTTTGGTCATTTTTGCTGGGATTGCTTTCAATCTGGTGATAGCATGAGACGGAGTCTACAACCCACACAAGTGGCTCAGGTGGTGCAGCTCATCCAGGATGGAACATCAATGCAAGCGGTGGCAAGAAGGTTTCCTGTGTCTGTCAGCGTAGTGTCCAGAGCATGGAGGCGCTACCAGGAGACAGGCCAGTACATCAGGAGACGTGGCGGAGGGCATCAACCCAGCAGCAGGACCGCTACCTCCACCTTTGTGCAAGGAGTACTGTCAGAGCCCTGCAAAACAACCCCCAGCAGGCCACAAATGTGGATATCTGCTCAAACGGTCAGAAACAGACTCCATGAGGGTGGTATGAGGGCCTGACTTCCACATGTGGGGGTTGTGCTTACAGCCCAACACCGTGCAGGACGTTTGTCATTTGCCAGAGAACACCAATATTGCCAAATTCACCACTGGTGCCCTGTGTTCTTCACAGATGAAAGCAGGTTCACACTGAGCACACGTGACAGAGTCTAGAGACGCTATGGAGAATGTTCTGTTGCCTGCAACATCCTCCAGCATGACCGGTTTGGCATTTCTTTGGAGGGCCGCACAGCCCCCCATGTGCTCGCCAGAGGTAGCCTGACTGCCATTAGGTACTGAGATGACATCCTCAGACCCCTTGTGAGACCATATGCCGGTGTGGTTGGCCTTGGGTTCCTCCTAATGCAAGACAATGCTTGACCTCATGTGGCTGGAGTGTGTCAGCAGTTCCTGCAAGACTAAAGGCATTGATGCTATAGACTGGCCCGCCTGTTCCCCAGACCTGAATCCAACTGGGCACATCTGAGACATCATGTCTCGCTCCATCCACCAATGCCACGTTGCACCACAGACTGTCCAGGAGTTGGCAGGTACTGGATGCTTTAGTCCAGGTGTGGGAGGAGATCCCTCAGGAGCCACCTCATCAGGAGCATGCCCAGGCGTTGTAGGGAGGTCACACAGGCAGGTGGAGGCCACACACATTACTGAGCCTCATTTTGACTTGTTTTAAGGACGTTACATCAAAGTTGGATCAGCCTGTAGTGTGTTTTTCCACTGTGACTCCAAATCCAGACCTCCATGGGTTAATAAATTTGATTTCCATTGATCATTTTTGTGTGATTTTGTTTGTCAGCACATTCAACTATGTAAAGAGCAAAGTATTTAATAAGAATATTTCATTCACTCAGATCTAGAACGTGTTATTTCAGTGTTCCCTTTATTTTATTGAGCAGTTTATTTTGAAAAGTATGTAACCAGGCTGTGTTAGGTCACCAAACTTTCATTAAAATATCTTTGTTTGGCAGAACTAAGAAATTCATACAGGTTTGGAAGTATCTGAGGGTGAATAAATGACAGAAGTTTCATTTTTGGTTAAACCATTCCTTTAAAGCACATTAAGTTTAAAACTGAATATGGCGACGTGTCTTGTCTTCATTTCACTATAGCTTAGTGAAGCTTAAATGTCCCAGATATGGCTACTGTCACAATTCTACATTAACACACACACAGCCCATTGTTATAGTGTCAAATAACTAAAAGCAACTTATTAGAAAAGCAAACATGTTAACGTGCAACACAGACAGATACGAACTACATATAATGGAAAAAGTTTTTGGGAAAGAAAGTATTTGCAGTGTAATGTGTTAAATTTGTATATACTGCAATATGACACCACCAGATGGTAATAACAATGTTTTAGCTTTACTTTTAAGGACGTGTGTGTTACAATTTTCGTTTGACATTAACAGTGCATTCTAAATAGCATATATATAGCAATTAAAGGCACTTCGTGCGTGAAAACAACCATTGCCGCTATATTGAAGGATCGTTTCAAACCATAGTGCTAAAAAGTGGCCACTTCAAAGGGCCCTTCGGAATGAAGGACTTCGAAGGGTACAACTGTTGTAGGTAAGAAGGGCAAAACATTTCCGAGAGTGAGCTTGAAATCAGTTTACACAGCCATTTTCAATCTACACCACCGCTATTGAATTTTACCCTCATTTATTTCTCTTACCGTAATAAAAGTGACTTTATTGAAAACAGTATATTTACATTGCAACAGATCACAGGTGATGGTGACTTTAGAGCATGGTATTGCTTCCATAATCAATTCTTCATTTCTTCAGCTTGCTCCTGTCAAACCTTCCTTCCAAATCTCCTCTTTTGGTCAAAATGTGTATACAGCACCCCTAGGAAAACAATATGACACATCTCACACCTCAAAGATTGTAAAATCCTTCCATATAACCAACATCCACCTGTAATCATCAAGTAAACCCACCTACAGTACATATAAGTGCTTCACCTCCTCAATGGTCTTATGAAACATAGTTAAGTATGAAGGCCTCCGATTTTTCCCCCCCTCTGTTTTGAAACTGACATTTAATCATTTTAGGCATATTCACTACATAAACAAAATCCAAAACAGGACTTTTGAGTCCTGGATACTTGGTAAGCAACATTTGAAGTATGAAAAGCCATTCCATTCAGCACAAACGATCCAAAAGGACTCAAATACATCTGTATTTGATGTGCATATAATCTAGCAACTATATATATATATATCTATGTGAATTAAGTATCAGGGTGTTGGTGAGCAAAATAAAATATTAAATTAGTCTTTAGTCAGTCACATTGTCTGTTCCCTATACCTTTTAAGATTGGCATCAACAGTTTTGATAGTTTAATATACTTCAGCAACACAAAACCTGCTCATGCAGGGCTCCACGAGGACCCGGTCCATGAGTGTCTTCCTCATGTAAGGAAACTGGTGAGCAAATAAACTCAGTCCATCTTAAGGCTACGGTAGATGTAACGAATAAAAGCCAGAGAAGCCCAGAAGGAGACCGTTCCCAGCATGAGCGAGAAAACAAACGCAGTGAGCAAGGAATATCCGAAGAATTCGACGCTCTGTACAAGGCCGCTCATGTTGGAGCGATTGTGGTAGTAGAAGAGTGAGTAAACAAATATAAAGATGCCCGTGGAGCCGGTGCTAAGAACACTTCTCCACCACCAGCGGTAGTCCTCGCCTGAGAGCAGGAAGTAGGTGAGGGCAACGGAGATGCAGGCGCCCACCGAGAGCAGGATGGCAAAGACGCACAACAGAATGCCGTAGAGTGTGTAGTGTTCACGACCCCACGCAGTGGCAAAGATGTAGTACAGCTCTACTGAGATGGCACTGCAGAGTCAAAACATGTGAAAGGAAGGGACAGTGAGTAATGCAATACAGTCAAACCCAATATGATTTTTAATATATATTTCTTTACTAGAGGGTGCAGGGCACTATGGTTCATTTATGTGAAGGTGAGGTTAGCAAAATTAAGTATCCTTTGACATATGATAAAATATATGACCAAATATTCTTCATACAGTGGACTACCAGTAAAAACGATAAGAAAATTGAGACAAAAAAAAAAAAAAAAAATTGGTTTAAATTAATTTCTTTTATTTATATAAAAAAAAAAAAATTAAAAAAAAAAAAATATATATATGGCATACAACAGTATGACGGAGCTTTAGTGCCACAAAAAAACAAAACAAAAACAATACTACTAAAACTACAATAATAAAGTCGTAATATTACGAGGTTAAATAAGAGAGCTTCAGCGCTGAAGAACTGATGTGAACTGATGTTGGGATCAAAAGTTCAGCGGTTTAATAAATATCATATTCTTGATATGCCTATATCCTATATACTATATTTTGACTTTTTTCCTCGACATTAATCTCGTAGTTTGACTTTATTCTCGTAGTTTTGACTTTAATCTCATAATATTATGACTTTAATCTCGTAGTTTTAGATTTATTTATTTTTTGGTGGCACATACAACAGAGACGTGTTGTGAGGGATTAATATAATATATAATAATATACACACATTTTTCAACATATTTTAGTTTTGTCTCTTACTTAATTTGTGAAAAAAAATGTAAATTTAAAGATAGATTTCTTTGCCTTTTTTGGGCCGATTTGTTAAAGAAAGGATTCCAAACTTTCTGCAGATTCACAGCTCTTACCTGAATGGCAGAAAGCCTCCGATGGCCATGTGCACGGCCATGTGTTTATACCAGGGCTGCTGAGGGATCTGGCGAGGTATGTTACGCGTGCGACACGGGGCCTGGAAGTTCCCTGCTCTGTTCTTTCCAACAATTCCACCTATGACGGTGAGAGGGAATCCCACCAGCACCCAGGCACCAAGCAGCAGAAGCACGGTGGTGGCAGGCAGGGCCTGAGTCGATCCACTCCACCAGTGAACAGAGTTCACCACGCTCCAGGTGAAAAAGAGAGGGGCTAAACACATCAGTGAGTGGGCGAAATGTCAGTTCCTTCTCCTTATGAAAGCATTGTAATTATGACAGGCTATATTTGAAATAAAATACTAGAATGCTGGACAGGTAAGAGATTAACCTTTAAAATTAAAATATACCCGTAATTAAAAATATCATATTAGGAAGCACATTACACTGTGAGTAACAGATGCAGAAGAGTGCTGTGTCTCACCAGAGAAGAGTGCAGAGGTGAGGATAATATTCCAGACCCAGCGCTGGCCCTGAATCTGTGTGTAGAAGCTGCAGGAACAGTAACCTGACACACAGCTGGTCAGAGCGTATAATACAATCGCTGTCGAGTTTATGGCACCATGACGATGGACATTAAACATCCCCAGCAATGCCATGACAATGATTCCTAAAGAAACCAGGAAAGAGCATATGCAGGAGGTCAGTATGTTAGCTGAAGGTCACGTGCTTCCTATCAGCAACTCTCTTCTAATTCCAATCCCAATACTAAGCTCATTCTCCCTCTCAGTTCTAATATTTAAACACTTCGTTGCTACAGATACAGGAAAATCATCTAACAAATGTGATCCTGGACCACAAAACCAGTCTTATTCAGCACGGTTATATTAGTACCAATAGCCAACCATAAACTGTATGGGTCGAAATGATAGATTTTTCTTTCATGCCAAAATCTTTATGATATGAAGTCATGAAGATATTCTGTAAATTTCCTTCCGTAAATATATCAAAACCTAATTTATTGATTAGTAATACGAGTTGCTAAGGACCTCATTTTTTTTTGCACCCCTACCTTCCAGGTTTTCAAATAGCTGTATCTCAGTCAAATATCGGTCTACCCTAACAAACAATACATCAATGGAAGGCTTATTTACAATACAATCATCATATATAGTGTTATATTATAATATTTAACTTGAACATTTTATCAGTAAAATTTTAAAATGCAATTTTGAAATATTCAAATAAGTAGTGTGCCCATGTGAAAATTAGTGTTTATTTTTCATATTTCTATAATGTCATACCTGTGGCCAGAGTCAGAAACTGTGCACCGACCCCTAGTACAGCACATAGGAGGCTCTTATATGGTGGGAAGCGAAAGACATCCGTGTGGATGATTTTCCATCCGTTATCCCCCTGATCCAGGTCGTCACAGCTGCCATCTTCCTCCACATTATACCTGCACACACATACAGCAACAGTGTTTGATCAGTTTAGTTCATTAATGATTTCTGATCCTTTCTCATCTAGTATGTGGATAATTTATTGTTTAAAAAAAAAAAACATTACTATAATTAGGGCTAACTATGATAACAAATTAACCAAAATTAATAAAGCAACAACTAAAGTTATAACACCATTCAAAATTTTGAGTTGGTAAGATATTTCAAAAAGAAATGACTACTTTTGATTGTAATAATGTAACTACATAAATGAGCATGTTAGAATAAATCAGGAAATAAAATAATAATAATATTTCACAAAATGACTGTTCACTGTATTTTTAATCAAATAAATGCAGCCTTTGTGAACACAAGAGACTTCCCAAAATTGTGGTGTTCTAGAAAAACTGCTTGAGATTGTACTCAATGTAATAAATTTACAGTAAGTCAGCACATTTCATTCATGTAAAGACTTAACTGAACCTTATTAGATGGAGTCACAGTCTCCTGGAAACTTGTTTGTGTGCACATGTTGCTCAGGGAACAACAGAAAGGCCTCAAGGTTAGCTCCCTGGGGCATCTAATGTGCTACTGATTTAATGTGTATTACACATGTAACATTTAAGTAACCCGCTATGAATTACACAATATAAACAAATAGAATACATGATCAGCCATGAGTTCCACCGTTAACAGATTCTTAATTGAAACTCTCATAAAATGTAACTGGCAGGCATATGATAAAAGACAACAATATCCAATAATTGTTTATATTTATTCATATTAATAAATTAGAATAAAAAATATTTTTTTCCAAAAGAGTCAGTTAACCATTCTTGCCAAGTACAATAACTATAACAGTAATTATATTTGCACCCACACAAACATTTTGATGCCCAAGTCCAGTGGATCCTGTTTATCTGTCAATGCTTGTATTGTTCAAGAGCTGAACAAAACTGTCGTTATCTTTACAACTTTGATGTGGACATCCCTATTCTCACAGAATCACAATTTACATTTATTGCATTTGGTGTAAACTTCCTTATCAGGCTGTTTATGGCTGGCATGCAAAAAAAAAAATCTAAATACGTAACGCCCATGTATTCAAGAAACCACTTTGGAAACTAAATTACTACCTAAGATGTTAGATACACACTCACCTGGCGAAGTCATTCTTCAGCACCCTCATGAGGATGATGATGACGAAGCCCAGCAGAAGAACCACCAGCACTAGAGAGTTGATGATGGACAGCCAGTGGATCTCCAGAGTTTTAGGAAAGAAGGAATAGTCTCTAAGGCGCTCCGCTCTGCGTGAATGGGGCAAATTACTCTCAAACCAGCGCACGCTGTAGGTGTGAGTGACCGTCAGACCACCGCTGCTGACACCATGGCCTGCCCCTCCCCCCCCTTCCTCCAATGGCTCCGGCTTCACGTCTTTCACAGACACATTGGCGAAGATCACAGAGTCGCCGTTGTACTCTATATTGAAGTCCAAGTGTGTCCACAACCCCACCTGTTAAAAAAAGTGAATGCAGCAGGGATAATATAGTTAACTAAAACATTTTTTTTTGTTAAATGGAAAAAATGTTATTTAACCTTTTTTTTTTTTTTTTACATTTTTAATACATTAAATTAGCTTTTCATCAAATTTGCTGAATAAAAGTAATAATTCAAAAAGAAAAACAAGTCTTTTTTTAACACTAGTCTACAAAATGTCTAAATATTTTAAACTAACAATGGTTTGGTAAAACATCGCTTGTTTTGATATGTTCTTCTCTAAAGTAATGAAATACATCCATACTATTTGTGCCAAAGTGTCTAAGCACTTTATGTATAATACCTTGTGGCTGTGAGGTAGGAATCCACTTTCTTCCATGTATCCCACGAAACCCCAGATGGGAATGTCATCTAGGACGAACTCAAAGTAATACAGCTCCTCGATTGCCTCTCGCAACTGATCCACCTGTAGTTTAAAAAAAAAAGTATAAAATATGGAATAATACCTAGAATAACAAAATCTACTGCAGGTGGCAGATCTTTTTCTTATTTAGCACCCAAACTCAGGAACAATCTACCTAATACTGTTCGGGAGGCGGGCACACTCTGTCAGTTTAAATCTAGATTAAAGACACATCTCTTT
>JAUMHG010000076.1:6521545-6546705 GCA_032359395.1 Enteromius anoplus
TTTCCCAGGAGGTCTCCCATCCAGGTACTGACCAGGCTCAACCCTGCTTAGCTTCAGTGGGCAACCAGGCTTGGGCTACAGGCTATGTCATGATATGGCTGCTAATCATGATTAGTGCAATGTAAAATCATTCATATTATCATATTGTTATTGGTTAAAAAAAAAACCCGAAGGATATAGAAAAAAAAAGTACTTACCAGTTTTCGTATTTGGTGAGTTTCTTCACCATGCCCTCTTTCTCCAGGTTGGCCAGGATGTCTGCTGTCTCCTCTGAAGTGCCTGTGACCACATGCACTTTAGCAGGTTTACATTCAGCCACAGCACCTGACACAAACTCAGCCACGGATGAGGGCAGGGAGGGGATGGAGGTGAGTGACCGCACACCCACTGAAGCTGTACTGATGGCATTTCGCCTGCATGGACACAAACAAACATTTCAACAACATATAAATACTGTATGGTCTGTCAATAAAATACATCTAGAGCTATCAAATGAATAATCGTGATTAATCGCATCCAAGTTTTTGTTTACATAATATATGTGTATGATATTTATTATGTATAAATGTATATGTATATATACTGTACACACACATACAGTATATATATATATATATATAGAGAGAGAGAGAGAGAGAGAGAGAGAGAGAATATTTACATGTATATAATTATATTTATTGGATTTATGTTGCAGATAAATATATTTAATATCCAAATATATTTTTCTTAATACATGTATGTGTGTGTGTTTATATAGATGTAATAAATCTATACAGTACACAAACGTTTTTATTTGGGATGGGATTAATCGCGATACATCTGAGATTTTAGTTAGTTATGCATGCTGTCTTTTTGAGTCATTTGAATCGTTCACTCAGAAGACATTGATTCATTCAGGAACAAATGTTGGAACAAGAGTAGGCTGACCATACTGCATTCGGAATGTAAGGTACTCAGTATTACCTGCTAATTTATTGAACTAAGCATCAATTAAACTAACATTTATTAAAGAGAGTATGTGTCCTCACAACTGCGTAATCGAAATTAGAATCCACCTTGTGTTTCAACACGAAATTGAGCTATTTGCAGTAAATGTGCTAGCTTTATAAAACCGCTCTAAGTAAATAGAGAGGATAAAAGTTCAACCGGTAAACGGCAAATCTATTTGCACTACAGACAATATAATATAGTAATTAACAGCTTGTAATATGTAATACTATGTAATATTGTCCTGTTTTTGTACAGCTAAAAGAAAACCTAGAAGCTGATGACCAGAAGGATTGCACATTCTAGCAAAAATGTGAACACTATTATAAAGCCAACTCAGTTTAAAGTCTAAGCTAAAGACAGTGGATAATGTGTAAATAGGATGATCTATGCAATCCATGACATGTTATATTAATGAATGAAAGTATATTTGAGTCAGCATGAACGCTGCATCATCATAACCACTAAATGTTCACAGATCTTTGACCGGAACTGAAAGATAAGCGATTAAGAAGTTGCAAGAGTTATTCGTGTCCTTTGGAATGAAAATGCACTACATGTACTGAACTACATTGAAAACTGGAATTTAAAAAAATTGCTAGTGGGGTGAATTTCACAATTACATGAAAATGAAAAGTAGCATATTAAATAAACCCCTTTTTTTAATAGGAATACGTATACCGTTTACTCTTGTGCAACATGCTCCAATAATGTGTTTTATGTACGTACAACTACAAAAACGTTTTGCAGCCTAGTTCAGATTTTAAGTCACTTTTCTCCCGCAAAATATTTTTTACGTACATACACACATATATATATATATATATACACATTAAGCCAAGGTCATAGCTTTGGTTAATTCCCAGGGAATGCATACTGCGAACTGATAGAATGCATACCATCTCAAAAAACTGAAAACAACGCATGATGAGGACAAAAAAAAGACTGAATGAAGAGAAGATGATACTCTCTATCAGTATTTCTCACATTAAAGCAGAAAGAATGAAGGGCAGATTCAGAGGAAAAACCACCAGTTCAGTAAGCCAACATACAGAACAAATGGTTTATGCTATATGAGAGACTTTCTTGCCATTCAATTCTCTACTTTCTAAACCATAGAATGGGTCAAAATTCATCTGAGACCAGCTTGTCATTCTTTAACAATGTTCGTGAGCAAGGCCTGTTGGCTATAATTAAGAGAATATTTGAAGTACAGCAAAAACAATTCCTTGCCTTTACCATTTGATTCAGTTCAGCATAAACCCCCACCCCAATTGCCACACCCCCTACCCCATAATTCCTCTCTAGTGTTTTCCAAAGCCATAAAATGTATACAAACTCCACCAGAACAAAGTCTGTGAGTCTATCGGGGTTTCTGACCCCTGTGATCCCTGTGTTTCATCAATAACCACTGAGCTTTAAACCATCAATTATCGAAGGCAGTTAAGCACACCCCCACATGAACCAACCAATCAGATTGCCTCCTTGGCATTCACTCCCCTCCCCTCCCCTCAGAGTCTGGTTAAACAGGGTATGGCCACTTCAAGCACACTATGTTCATGCATGAACACAAAACACATGTAACAATTCGAGAAACATGACAAATAATAAAACTTCTTTTCAAACTTCACGCGTGCATTATAGCTATACCCCAAGGGCGTTTAAGTACAAAAACTAACCTGTTAAACAAGTTAGTGGACCCTTGCACTTTAAAACACACACATATACATCAGATTAACAATCAGTTCCTGGTATCATGCATCTTGTATGGGTAAAGATTAGCTAGTAGAGACTTTCACACTGTGCATATTTACTTGGGAATCTTGTGCTGATGTAATCACTCATTCTGGTGAGAGATTGATAGAGCAGATATAGACACAATAAAATGGGGTTTATCTGGCATCTGCATGGATATCTTTTGTTCAACATCATTATTGTCACATTGTTAATGTTAATTGTTCTAAATATATACCAAATTCTGGTTTAACAGACTCAGAAATGCTTGACTTTGCTTTTGTGGCCAAAGGTGATTTGTTCATTCATAACCTGTTTTTCAGACTCTGTATGCATAGTGAGACTCACTCATAAACATTTCTATACGTGACTTATGTTGCTGCATTCCTGTACGTGACACATTCAATAACACTAGTCTCATTACAGGGACATGTAATATGTGGCAAATGTCATTATTTGGTAATACCAGACTGCAGGACTCAGGAGTATTATAATTTACTCTCTATTTTTACACAACCCTTAAAAGATCAATCTGCGTTGTTACACACTGTATTGTAATTTAGTACCCCCCACTAAAACTACTGTAAAGGATACTGTAAATGTACAGGGTGTTGACAAATGTTTTATAGAACAGTTTAAGTCCGTTTAAATATGAACTATACAAGGATGTTTACCCAAGAAAGATAGGGGTGTGATGTTATATTGAATAGACTGCAGGAAACAGTAAGCCTGGACCTTTAATTCTCTGTTTTACTGTTTTTAGCTACAGCCAGTAAATTATTAAAATTAATTAATTAATAATTACAAAGTAATTATTAAAATAATGTATTATTAAATGCTGTCATTGTAAACATATTAATATAAATACATTCAGCAATTGCATAACATATTATATATATAACTAGTTTAAATATGTCTAAAAGACACTTACCTCCTTAGTACTCCAAGCAACAGGCAGGACATCTTCGGGGCAAATTAAAGTTGTGGGAATTATGACTTAAAATAAAATGAAGCAATATGAGAGGGGTGGCTTGGTCCTCTTCAGTCTTGCGCACCTCTCATATCAGACTGGTGAGTGATAGTCCAGCTCTTGAGGTAGACTAGAGTAAAGTAAGACCCTTGAACTGTTACACGTGTAACTTATCATCAGCTGATCCCACCCTCAGCTCAGATCCTGCACTAATAACGACTCTCTTCTCCCTGCGAACCAGCCTGAGTTGTTTCAATAATAAATAAAGCTTTGTGCAGACAAACTTCCTAGTCGATTAACATATTTTAAAAGTTCAATATTTTCAATATCATATGCGTGCGCTTCCAATAAAACACGACAAAGTGGGAAAACTATCTGTTGCATTTCAGTCAAACGAGCACTAGACCGACGCCTCCCGAGTCATCGAAGTCGGTCGGGCAGAGTGAAGCGCGAGGATTCAGATCAGTTCGCTGTCCGGCGGGTGACGCAAGCAAGCGCGCTTTGGTTCCTGTAAGGAGGCGCTCGGAAGACTCGCTGTGCTCCGACCGCTTTGCTGCAAAAACGCAGTTGTGCAAAGTTGTGTAGAAGTGAATCTTATTTTAAAGGTTACTTATCGAGCTCTGAGGTCACGTGAGCGTCGTCGCGTTCTGTTTCGTGTTAAGTCTGCAGATGTTGATAAAAGTTGATTGTGGACGTTGTAAAAGGCGGAAGCTGGGTCTCTGTGACGTCGCTCCATTCATCATCACAGCTGCTGTGAGTGTAGGGCGAGAGAGACACTGATAGTAAATGGCGTTTATAGATGTAAATATGAGGGTACAAAGAATAATCCTTAAATAATTTCTTTTTTCTACCGGGCACTGAGGGAAAACAGAAAAGATTCATCTATCTATATTAAGCAGAAATTGGAAGGAGAATTAGGGGAGTAAATTTCCAATGAGAAATGGTATGTTTCTTGTAAAACACAACATAACATACAATTACCTGTTCAAGACGGTGGAAAGAGTTTGCATGGAAAAATCTGGTGCGATTTTTCATTACATTAAAAGTAAGCAAATATCCTCACCACAACTATGCTGCAGGGCCTGTGGCCAAGTCAACGTTGACCATCTCCATGTATTCTGGGGCTGTGCAAAAATATTGCCTTTTTGGAACATGGTCTTGTTGGAGTTTAAAAAGATTGTAGGATATCAAATACCAAGAGATTTTACAACATTATATCTTGGACATTTAGTAGACTTTGTGTTAAAAGAGGATGTTTACCTTGTAAATATATTAAGTGTAGCATGTAAGAAGTGCATTACCAGGCACTGGTATAAGCAGGACACCCCCTCAATTGGTCAATGGATAGAAATTGTCAAAGAAATATACAATATGGAACAACTGACTTTTATTTTGAGGCTTAAAAAGGACCTATTTTCTAAAATATTGGAAGAAATGGATTGAGTATTGTAATCTAAATAATCATTGACTGTATACAGTATATTGTACATGTACGGTAGATGTATACATACTGTGTATATATATATGTATATTTATGTATATAATATAAGTATACCCCCTTGTTGTTTGGCAATGTTTGTTTTTTGTTTTTGTTCTTTTGTCTTTTAAATGTAAAAAATGTTCTATAAAAATAAAGTAAAAAAATAAATAAATATGAGGGAAATAAGTTTTCCTTTTGAGGGATTTTCTTTTTCTGTTTAGAAATTCAACCGTACCTGCCCTTAGGAAATAAAAAAATAAATCTAACCAATAGGTTTCTACAATTTTAAACCATGGTTAATTTTTGTAACTGCTGTTCAACAATAGGCAGCCTAAAACTATTTTCAAAGAAATAAAGCTGTAACTATTGTATGTAAACAGTTTTTATTTCATTTATTTTATTCTTAAAATTGTAACAATCAAACCACATTTAAATGGTTGGGGAGATTAATGAACTAGTAATTATTTGAAATAACATCTAAAATAATGTGTGATTATTTGCATTCTTTGTTTGCTAACGCTTGAGTTTTATTAAAATAAAAATATGTAAAATATGTTTTTTTTGGTTGTTGTTTGAATGTCACATTAAAAGTAACAAAGAGCGCATTAATCAATACTTATTTATTTCATAGTACATTTCTGTATATTTCAGATTACACTAGGCCTGCCTGTCAGAACTTTGCGCTCTGTAAGAGTAAAAAAAATGTCTTTATGTTAATTTTTTATTTGATAAAAGACATTAAAAATGGTAATATTGTGAAACATTGTTACAGTTTAATAATACCTCTATAAAGACATTTTAAAATGTAATA
This sequence comes from Enteromius anoplus, assembly GCA_032359395.1. NCBI lineage: Eukaryota > Metazoa > Chordata > Actinopteri > Cypriniformes > Cyprinidae > Enteromius > Enteromius anoplus. Next base: position 6,527,528 of record JAUMHG010000076.1, read on the forward strand.
TATTTCCCATGATTGCAAAGCTGAATTTAAATGTCAAATGTCACATGATCATCCAGAAATCATTCTAATATGCTGATTTGGTCCTCATGAAACATTTTACCAAATTTAGATGATTTCTAAAGATTAAGGTTTGCCATCACAGAAAATAAAATACACTTTAAAATATATTTAAATAGAAAATAATTATTTTAAATTGTAATAATGATATTACATTTTTCATCATCCTTATGAGAAATGATAAAATAAAATAAAAATGTAAATTCCACCACAGAATGCTAGTGCACAATAGAAAAGACACACAGTTACTGTATTTGCATGGTAAACAGCATGCAAAGTCTCAGTGCACTGACATTAATTGAGAACGTGAGCAAGGACAGGTACACTGTGATCAGGCGAAAGATCACAGTGTTTGTATTAAAGAGAGGTAGATTAGAGGAGAGTGGATAAAGATAAGATGAAAAGCCATTGTGGTTAGACTTTAATCTGTGAAGTAACAGATCCACAAAACCCTAGTGCCACACTATATGTATTTTCCCATTATAAACTTATCTAGAGTTAAGATGAAATAATAAAAATAATGCAATATTGTAATGCACAACATATTAAATGTATAGAATTATTGCTCAAATCTTATGAACATAGAGGGTAGTGAATTGTAACATTCGTATTAGACTTTACTAACTTGGTAATAAAACAATATTAAAAAAATTATTCTATTTTAAAATTTCATGTTTAATTCATTGTGTTTGTTGCATTTTTAATGAAAAATTGTATGGTTAAATAATTGTTAAGTGACTATGTTTGTGCTAGCAAGGATCTTTCTTATGTTCATTCACTAACACACACGCACATGCTGTTTTTGATGAAAAAAGAGAACTTTGTCCTTTGGACTATGCAAAAACAAAAACAGGCACTGCATGGGTCATTTCAGTCAGTAATCAACTTGAAACAAGTTTTAAAACAATCAAAAATCACATATACATATAAGTTCCTTAAAGAAGTGGTTCAGCCAAAAATGTAAATTTGATGAAAATGTGCATCTAAGCGGTAGATGAGTTTGTTTCTTCATCTGAACAGATTTGGAGAAATTTGCATCACCTTTGCAATGAGAGCTAATTGAAAACATCACCCAAAAGTGAAAACAGTTCTAAACAAATATGTATGTGTATTTTGATGTGAGAAGACAGCAGAGGATGGTCTTTTTCACCGGAGGAAGTACTGTTATGGATTATGGACCAGAAGCAACGATTTAAAGTTAAAATGCCTTAATGGTGGATTTTTTTCTCACAAACTTTGCATATTTTCACTTCACAAGATGTTGTTTAATGGACTGGAGTCTTTTGGATTATTGTAATGTTTTTATCAGCTGTTGGGACTCTCATTCTGACAGCTCCCATTCACTGCAGAGTATCCACTGATGAGCAAGTAATGTAATGCTAAATGTCTCCAAATCTGTTATGATGAAGAAACAAGCTCATCTACATCTTATGGCCTGAGCGAACATTTATAGCAGATTTTATTTTTAGGCAAACTAGTCCTTTAATTCAGTTTGACAAGATCAAGGAGACATGGTCACTCCTTTGATATGCAGACAACTCATGCAAACAGTGGTACTCTGATTCATCAGTGGATGTCTGTGATGGAATGAGCGGAAAGTCAAAGAATAAACAATGTTTCAGTGATTAAATCTAGTGGTTTGCACATAATTGCTGTGTACTCTGGTATTTGTATCATGGGGAACATGCAGCGTTCACTTTCTCTTTCCTTAGGTGCTGCCTCTGTCTTTTGTTGATTCCATTAAAAGTAACCTTAAGGAAAAAAAATAGGCAGTATGAAGGTACTGCACATACTACTGTTTTTCTCTGAAGACATGAGCACAGTGGTGTTAGTGTCTTGTAGGCCTTTGAACAACAGATGTGGCTGATCACAACGTGATACATGTGGTAAGCCTGTGCTTTGGCAGCATACGAATGTTTCAATATGACAACATTTTGAAAGCAAGATCAATAAAGATATTTTGGGGGTCGACTAATAATTGGTTAACAATACGAAAAAATACTTTTTCGACACAATGATTAAAATAAATGCAATTAAAATTTATTAATGTAAAATGTATTAAAGGAAATACTTCAAACTTAGTTGAAACTACATTTTTAAAAATGTATTCCAAAATTAAATAATAAACACTAAGGCCTCAGGTTCAATTCAAGTGTAATATTTGTAATATTTCAAGTTGTTTGTTTAGAAATGAATACAATCAAAACTGTGAGAACCTGAAATATAATTTCTCATAAACTATATATAGGCACAACGTCTATTAAAAAAAACCGTTTGTGTATTCAGACCCCCTTACATTTTTCACTCTTTGTTATATTGCAGCCATTTGCTAAAATCATTAAATTTTTTCATTTACATTTTTTTTCTTATTAATGTACAAACAGCACCCCATATTGACAAAAAAAAACAACAACACAGAATTGTTGACATTTTTGCAGATTTATTAAAAAAGAAAAACTGAAATATCATATGGTCCTAAGTATTCAGACCCTTTGCACAGTATTTAGTAGAAGCACCCTTTTGATCGAATACCGCCATGACTCTTTTTGGGAAAGATGCAACAAGTTTTTTACACCAGGATTTAGGGATTCTCTGCCATTCCTCCTTCCAGATCCTCTCCAGTTCTGTCAGGTTGGATGGTAAATGTTGGTGAACAGCCATTTTTAGGTCTCTCCAGAGATGCTCAACGTTGTTTAAGTCAGGGCTCTGGCTGGGCCATTCAAGAACAGTCACGGAGTTGTTGTGAAGCCACTGCTTCGTTATTTTAGCGGTGTGCTTAGGGTCATTGTCTTGTAAACCTTCGGCCCAGTCTGAGGTCTCGAACACTATGGAGAAGGTATTGGTTCAGGATATTTCCTTGTACTTGGCCGTATTCCTTTTTCCCTCGATTGCAACCAGTCGTCCTGTCCCTGCAGATGAAAAACACCCCCAAAGCATGATGCTGCCACCACAATTCTTCACTGTTGGACTGTATTGGATAGGTGATGAGCAGTGCCTGGTTTTCTCCACACATACGGCTTAGAATTAAGGCCAAAAAGTTCTATCTTGGTCTCATCAGACCAGCGAATCTTATTTTTTTACCATCTTGGAGTCATTCAGGTGTTTTTTTAGCAAACTCCATGCAGGCTTTCATGTGTCTTGCACTGAGAAGAGGCTTGCGTTGGGGCACTCTGCCATAAAGCCCAGACTGTTGGAGGGCTGCTGTGATGGTTGACTTTCTACAACTTTCTCCAATCTCTTGACTGCATCTCTGGAGCTCAGCCACAGTGATCTTTAGGTTCTTCTTTACCTCTCTCCCCAAGGCTCTTCTCCACCGATGGCTCTGTTTGGCTGAACAACCAGCTCCAGAAAAGGTTATGGTCGTCCCAAACGTCTTCCATTTAAGGATTATGGAGGCCACTCTGCTCTGAGGAACCTTAAGTGCAGCAGAAATGTTTTTGTAACCTTAGCCTGATCTGTACCTTGACACAATTCTGTCTCTGAGCTCTTCAGGCAGTTCCTTTGACCTCATGTTTCTCATTTGCTCTGACATTATGAGCTGGTAAGGTCTTATATAGACAGGTGTGTGGCTTTCCTAATCAAGTCCAATCAGTATAATCAAACACAGCTGGACTCAAATGAAGGTGTAGAACCATCTCAAGGATGACTAGAAGAAATGGACAGCACCTGAGTTAAATATATGAGTGTCACAGCAAAGGGTCTGAATACTCAGGACCATGTGAAATTTCAGTTTATCTTTTTTAATAAACCTGCAAAAATGTCAACAGTTCTGTGTTTTGTTTGTCAATATGTGGTGCTTTGTGTACATTAATAAAAAAAAAAATTAACTTAAACATTTTATCAAATGGCTGCAATATAACAGAGTTTAAAATGTAAGAAGGTCTGACTACTTTATTTACCCACTGCATATATAAATATGGCAAATAAATAATATCAGGACAAGTATCTTAAATAAATCTAACATTTAAATCTAAAAACATTTAATAGGTAAACTTATTTGTTTAGTTAATTAATATATTAGCAATTTTGGGGCATTTTATGTATTTTGAAATACATGAATAATCCTATATATTTAGATAAGGACACCGTAAAATTAATTGCATTAATTTTCTATATTTTGTTAATTCCTCATTTACACAATCGCTCAATCCAGTTTCAATCCAGTAACGTGTCTTTTTTTTTTTTTTTTTTTAAAGAACAGCAGCAGGACTTTTATTATGGATACGGCAAATCCTGTTTCCGTAACCTCACTGACAGTTTTTTTTATGTTGTCGCCCCCCTCCGGTCATATAAAGAATGATTTATTTGACGCTAAATTCACTTTCATTTTCATTCTTTGTGCTGACTAACTGTGGCTCTCGTCGTTTCGTCGATAACAACTGGATCCCATCTTCTCTTTTCAACCAAAATCCCGCGGTATCCAGTGGGATAAGACGTTAAGCGCAGGTTTTCCCGCAAACAGCTTTAATAAAGTTTTGCGAGACATATCGAAACGATAATTCTGCAACGATGACTTCCTTAGACATGAGCCCTGCGTCTAAGAAACAGGTAGAGCGCCTATTATAGGCCCGAAACTTGATTTAACCTTATTTATGACTGTATATTGGGCAGAAATGATGCATTTTGAGTCCAACCTGCTTACAAATATAAACGTATATAACGTTATTGAACCTGTTTGTGTTTGTATGGCACGTTTGACACACGCTTCCTATGTACTTTGCAGGTGGATGGATTCTCCAAACAAATCACCAAGGAGGTAATCATACATTTATTATTTACTTTTAAACAAAATACCACAGTTATTATAGTTAGTACAATAAAACAGGGCACTGCTATAATTGGCTGATAACATGGCTGATAGTTTCATACAGCAGCTGTAATGGAAGTTTGTTAAACTGTCAGATGCTTTATTGTTTTATTCAGGCCGAACAATTGATCTCAAAATTCTTCCCTGAGAAGATTGCAGAGATGGACAACATCTTACAGGTATGAAATCATATTTCTCATATCAAATACCAGGTGCATTCATCAACATCCACACTTGGCGAGAATAGCGGTTAAGAAAGGCTGTATTTTCATTGTGTGTTCATTGTAGGGTTCCTGCAGTCTGAAGGATCTGTCGGTCATCAAGGCTCCTCTGGACATCCCAATCCCAGACCCTGCCAAAGAAGAGCTCAAGAGGAAGAAGAAAGAGGAGGTAAACATAACACCCCCTTTATCAATAACAAGCTTAACTGTTCGCGTGCATTTCTTTTTAAGTTAATAGATTTTTCGATTGCGCCTGCAAACCAGTCTGTGATTTGGTTTAAGTAATTGATTTGGACGAGAATGATATTTTATTTACACAGAAAGAGGCCAAGGAGGGAAAGAAGGATGGAGATAAAGATAAAGAAGAAGATGAAGGTAAATGTTGTAGAAGCGTGACTTGGGAAAATGAAACTGAAAATGTTACTTGTTCGGTTTGCTTTTTCCTAGACCAGAATTCCCCCTAACGAGACAGTTGTAGTTCACCGCAGAAACACTGTGTGGCACTGAGCCACTGTTAATGTCGTACAAACCTGAAGCATATTCGTCCATCTCTGACCTTATAAATTAGTGACTGGTGGCAAAGTGGTGATTTGAAGAGCACAAAATTAAACGAATGATGTTAATTGTGCTCTGAAAGGTCCTCCCTGTGGTCCCATCGCCTGCAATGAGACAGTAGAGAAACTCCTCAAACAGATCAAGCCTGAGATTCAGACTCTGAAGGAGTGTCTTAACACGGTGAGGAAGTGTATGCTATATATGTTATATATCATATGTATTTATGCAGATCTCAAAAGTTCCTTTTTTTAGTGTTTTGACATTTTAATTGATCAACTTGTTCTATAATATATAATAAAAGTTTCACATGGATATTTTATACTGTATGCTGGCTCTGATACAATTAATAAAGCACTTTGATACATGTTTGTACATTGTGTGATATTTGCGCAGGTGTCGATGTGGATACAGCTACAGATTCCCAGGATTGAAGATGGGAATAACTTCGGAGTTGCTGTACAGGTCAGTTAAACTCTCGTGTGGTGTTTATTTGTAACAGAATTAGTCAAATGATTCATTCTGATGTTTAGGTTAAGATTAGAATTTGTACAAATTAAGTTTGTTCCATTTAGAGATGCTTTAAAAAACATGAAAACTTCAGAAATAGGTTATAGATTAACTTGACCAATAATTAATATGAAGTTTATCTCTGCTGTGTGAATCAGGAAAGTTTTAGAAATGTGTGTGGATGACACTTTTTAGCAAAAATATATGAGTTTTAATTATTATTAATAATTATAAAAGTTTGTGGTCAGTATTTACATTTTTTTCTCAAAAGGGGCACATTTTGGATGCAATTAATTATTTGACAACATATATATATATATATATATATATATGCTAGTGCTGTCAAATAATTATATTTATATTATATATATATATATAATGTGTGTGTGTGTACATATACCCTCATAAAAACATTAAGAAGCACTTTTTTTTTCAACGTTAGCATTAAGAAATGTTTCTTGAGCTCCAAATTAACATATTAGTATGATTACTGAAGTATCATATAACACAAAAAAGTGGAGTAATGAACTTTGCATCATAGGAATAAATTATGTTATGTTAAATATAGCGAAAAAAATATACAGAATATATTTCACAATATTACTGTTTGTATTATATTTTGATCAAATAAATGCTTGGTGAGCATTTCTGAACAGTGTTTTATTTATGTATAATTTAAGTTTTGTGTATTTTAAGTGAATAAAAGCAAAAATGTTCCTGTAGGAAAAAGTATTTGAACTGCTTACCAACACCCGCACCAAGATCGAGGGATTCCAGACACAGATTTCCAAGTAAGTGAACACAGTCAAACACTAACATTTATTATAAATATGTTTATAGTTGTTTACATTTCTTTTAGACATGAATAGGCAGTTTTGACTTGTTTTTGTTTCTTCAGGTACTACAGTGAAAGAGGAGATGCTGTAGCCAAGGCTTCCAAACAGCCACATGTGGTCAGTTTATTTAATGTCAGATTTAGCTGAATTATATCACTGTTTACATCAGCTTCTGATAATTGAATTGTTTTGTTGCTTGGCGACAGGGAGATTTCAGACAGCTTGTCCATGAACTGGATCAGCACCAGTACTGTGAGTTACGCATCATAGTCCTGGAGATTCGCAACACTTATGTAAGTTCAGTCTCGGCTTACTCTAAACAAAACATCATGTGTTTGTGCGTCTGGTGAGACGGCTGTGACTGATATCATCCATTCATTCAACTCTAGGCTGTGCTGTATGATGTCATCATCAAGAACTTAGACAAGATTAAGAAGCCCAGAGGAGACTTATCTTCAAAAGCTCTCATCTACTGAGTACCGCAGCCGATCTGCACTGACAGGACACACAAACACTTGCTGAAAAGTAAAAACATGTCATATTGAGTTTCACATCCACAGTCACAGTGCATTGACTTAAGCTTCAATTACATCAACAAAGCCTTCTGTAGAACAGGTTTTACTCAATAAAGACTATCTAAATGTGCTTCATCTCATGTTTTCATTCAAAATGTCCTGAAGCTTTAGTTGCATTATCCTTCTAATTATTACAGAAAATAACTATTTCATTTTTCATATATGCTACCATTCAAAATTATCAGTAAGATTTTAGAACAGAATTTATTACTTCTATTCAGCAAGATTGCCCCCCCCAAAAAAAAAAAAAAGTTGGATATTTATAAAGATTTGTTTTAAGTAAATGCTTTTCTATGAACGTTGTATTCATCAAATGTGACCCTGGACCACAAAACCAGTCATAAGGTAACATTTTACAAAAATGTGATGTATACATCATATGAAAGCTCAATAAAAAGCTTTCTATTGCTACATGGTTTCTTAGGATAGGACAATATTTGACCAAGATACATCTATTTGAAAATCTGGAATCGGAGGGTCCAAAAAAATCTAAATACTGAACAAATCACCTTTAAAGTTGTCCAAATTAATATCTTATCAATGCATTTTACTAATCAAAAATGCTTTTTGATCAAACGTTTTGATATGTTTACAGTAGGAATTTTACAAAAAAATCTTCATGGAACATGATCTTTACTTGATTGCCTAATGATTTTTGGCATAAAAAAAAAAATTTTGACCCATGCAATGTATTTTTGACTATTGCTACAAATAAACCCCAGCGACTTAAGACTGGTTTTGTGGTCCAGGGTCACATATAATCCTGAAAAAGAACAACCATACAATGGTTTACACAAATAAAATATGAAAAATAAAAAATGAAATAATTCGGATTCATGTCATTTATTTTCCTTTTTAACAAAGTTTTTGTCAATTGAAAAATTGTAATGTTAAATTACATTAACATACAAAAGTTTAGGATCTGTACGATTTTTAAATATTAAATATTAGTACTTCGGCTAAGACACACATCACAGATCAACGGAGGCATGAAAGAAATTTACTAAAATATTGTAGTAATTGAGGAAATTGCAGGAGAAAATTATATAAAACATTAAAATAGTGAGTAGTTCTTTTAAATTGTAGTAATAAATGTAGCTTTGGTGAGCATAAGAGATTTTGCCTTAATCTAATTAAAGGCATCTTCATAAAAGTAGTATGTTTTTATATATTCCATTTCTCATTTCCCTTAACATTCACATCCCATTTGATGCAGTATTCCCTGTGCTATTCGAAAGAAAAGCTTTTGGTTTTCCAACACAGCACCAGCCGGGCTTTAAAACATACCAGCCCTTATAATAAAGGCCCTTCCATCCCAGATACCCAAGAGCTCCTCCAACCAGCTGGGAAGGGAACAGCGGGAAGTGCGCTAGCAAGCAGACAATCAAGAAGATCCAGAGACTCATCAGCAACACACACAGCAAGAAGATGATCCTCAGTGGTGTCCCTACAGGCTTTCCTAGAGCCATGCAGGGCCTGAAAACCCCTGTTTCTTCAGCAAGAATCAAACAACATAAACTCAGAATGAGGATGTCGTCAGACACTTCACATCCCTGCCACTGTAGGCCAGCTTTAAGGCAGGCCACTTTACCCTTCTCCTCTCTCAGTAGTAATAAGGGACCTGCATTAGACTCCAGGAGCTCTCTGCTGTTCCTGTGGACTTCTGTGGGACTTTGTAGTGGCTCGAAACAGCTACCAGAGGCGTCCACTAGGAAGGAGAGGAGACGGCGGAAGAGTGTCCATAGCGTTCCAGCCACAGCGAGTCGAGAGAGGTGACGGACTGAGTGAATGAACGAGTTACTGATGCAATATGAGAGAAGAAAGATGAAAGAGCCACATAATATACAGGTCCAGCCCCAGCAGGAGTGAAGGAAGAGCCTGAGATCACAATAACCATAATCAATCGTTCATAAAACAAAAAGACACAAAGTAAATACAAATATTTATGTACTAGATCTGTATCTTTGTGTGTATGCACATATGCATTTTAAATGCAAATACTTACATACACAAAAAAATCTAGATTCACAATCAGATTTACAAAATAAAAATATTAAGTGTACATTTCCAAAATTAGTTTAATATGTAATATTAAAAATTATTTTCAGCATTGCAACTTATACATATTACCATATAAAAATATCTTAAAATTTTAATTTTAAGTTGTATAAATTAATGTTACGTAATGTTACAAACATGAAAAAAATCAATATTTATAAAATTAACACTACTAACCTTACTCAAAGCGAAAACTAAAAAACATAATCCATGATCTTATCCGAAATACATTTATTAACCAAAAAAAATGTTTTTCAAACTGTTTGTATATATATATATTTATATATATACACACAGTATTTAGAAAATATTTACATGTATGTATTTTTATACATGTATTTAATATATAAACATTACACATTTTAAGTATATACTGTAAATGCGTTTGTATTTTTATATACATAATAAATATACACAGTACACACACATGCATTGTGAAAACAAAAACATATTTCGGATGTGATTAATTGCAATTAATCGTTTAACACCACTAAGATAGATAGACAGACAGACAGACACTCAAAAACTGGTAATTCTTTTAATACTAGAGTTAACTAGAATAAGATCTTGCCTGTACAGGTAGTGATTCTTGTTGCCAAATATGCTGTACTTGGAGACCCAAAGACTCAGAGCAGGTCCAAACATCACCAGCACAGAGACAAGGAAGTGAAAATGGCGTCTGAATAAGAAATGAGCCAGTAGTCCGGCAGTGAGATCAGTGAAGTGCACCAGAGCCCAGTGCAGAAGCCTGCTGACAGAGTTATGGATCTTATAAAGTATCTCCTTTAGTCCATAAAGATCCATTTTGGTTTGCTGAGTGCAGAACTTCCACTGCATGTTTAACAGATGCACTGACTGAGGGAAAGAGAGAAATGAGATGTTCTACCATCTGTCAGCGGTGTTATTAACTTCCCTTTTGTTTTCTCAGCTGAGATCAACCTGCTGCTTTATGTCACACTCCTCATCATTTACCCTCTCACTTACAGTTCTGACAACATTTTGCTCCCTAACAGCTCCAAACATTCCCATCTTATCAGCTTGCTCAGTGCGTGTGATATGAAGCAGTACAGCAACATTCCTTGTGTGTTTTCGACCTCATTTAGCATCTGTATCTCTGGTATGGATTAAAATAAACTTTGGCCATGCAAAAAAAAGGTAATACAAACACACACACAACAAACACCCACACACATACTTGCATTTGTGGTTTACTGGGACCATAGGTGTAATGTTCTTATAGTGTAAAAACTAGTTTCTTTCGCCCTATACCTAAACCAAACCCTTACAGAAAACTTTCATAAAAAACCATTTAGTATGGTTTTTTTTTTTACCTTTTGGTTTACGGTAGCACAGGAAGTGTCCTCTCATAAGCCCTGTTTAAGTTGTAGTACCCATTTCATTATACATATTTGTATCCTCATAAACCATGTATATCAGAACACACACACTTATAAAAAAAATTCGATTAAATATAAAACTTATCATCTAATCTAGTGCATGAATTGTGTTTCTTCTAAACCTTTTTGATCACACTTTATTTTAATTCTTACTATTAACAAACCAAAAACTATGACTTTTCCCTCAATAAACTCCGAATTTTCTGCTTATTAATATTTATTAAGGTAGCATAAGTGCTAATAAACAGTCAACATGTTAATAATAGGCATGCTAATAAGCAACTAGTTAATAGTGAGAATGGGTGTCTATACTAAAGTGTAACCACCTTTGTTATTGTAACATTTGCTATAAACTAATATAAAGAGATGACTGTATGGTATTTCTGCCAGTGAATAAAAAAATATTTTTTTTAAGTTTTTGCGACTTTTTATCTCACAATTCTGCCTTTTTTGTGTGATTGTATGATATAAACTCACGATAAAGAGTTATAAAGTCAGAATTGCGAGATACATTGCAGGTTATAAAGTCAAAAACAGTGGCAAACAGGTATGACAAAGGCAGAACACAAGGAAATCCAGTAGGCTAGCAGGGTCGATCGAGGAGCAAACAGTATCAAAAGGGGCAACACAGAGCAATATATCCAATATCAGGGCGGAGGTCGGTGATACAATAGAGAAAACAAGACAGAACAATAACTAAAATGCTTTGTAGGAGATTAACCCACGATACTTAGCAGTTAGGATACAAACACAGACCGTTTTTAAAGTTCAGACAAGAAGTTACAGAGGGGAGGAGCCAATGAATTGTCATGGTAACTAATGGGAGCTAAGTGACAAGTGAGCACAGATTTGGTAACAAACATTCACAATAAGAGTCTTTACACCAAGTCGGAGAAATACATACAGGGGTAGCACTAACATAACAGTCTGGGGTGGAGCGCCCTCTGATGGAGTTTGAGTGCACTCCAGCTGGCCATCATGACATAGCCCCCCTTCTAATGAGCAGATTCCAGATGCTCCTAATTGGGAACAAGGGAGAGTCAAGGAGGGAGCCAGGTCCATGCAGGGGAACAGGGACAGAGTCACAGCATATTGGAGGGCCTGGTCCATGGGGCAGTGGCAGACAGTGTAGCAGTGGATTACCTGGGCTGCAGAGCAGTAGTAGTGGAGCAGGGAGAACAAAAAATCATCCAGGGTGGTGCAGAACTCTTGGGCAGCTTCCATAGCCATAGTAGGGCAAGGCGAGGGATCAATAACTGCTCTTCTGTACATGGCAGGTCAGGACGGAGGTTCTACGGCCTCCGTGGCCGTGACTAGGCATGACAGGGATTCAGAGGGAGGGATAAAAGTTTGTTGGCTTCCAGGGGGTCTGTAGGGCAAACCAAAGGCCCTGGGGGTTGTGCAGACACCGGTGGGCCCTCCGGGGAATCTACGATCCAAGCAAACACCTCTGGAGGTAGTGCAGCCACCAGCGGAACCTCCGGAGTGTCTACGGCACTAGACGACACCTCTAGCGGTTCTGGGACAGACTCATGGACAGGTAAAGTCTCGGGTGCAGACTCATAGGTAGATGGGGCCTCTGAAGCAGACTCAGGGGTAGGTGAGGTCTCTGAAGCAGACTTGGGGGAGAATGAAACCTCTGAGGCAGACGAGGTCTCTGGGACACAGTGTGCAGCCCACACGCTCAAAATGGCGACTGCATTACCAGGAGCACAGAGGAGAGGGGAGGAGTCTCTCAGATTACCTGTGCCGCTGCTAGTGGGAGACCAGCTGCAGCCACTGACCTTAGTGGAGGGTCTACTAGGCTGGACACTAACCTCCGATGACCTGGGAACGCCCTAGGGTCTTCATGTGTGACATCCACGATGCTGGGGATTACTGGTGGGGCACCCGTGGTGGCTAAAGACATTGGCTCAAAATTCACAATGGTTGAAGGTTCTGGTGAGGCAGTTCTCTGGTGCAGTGGCTCTGGGTTAGAGGCCGTCTTGTGCAGTGGCTCTGGGTGACCCAAAGAGACATGGCATGGCTCATGACAGGGCTCTGGGTGGTTAAGTGAGACGGGCGTGACCCTGGCAGAACGTTGCAGACGTGACAATCAGCACTCACTTGAGCTGACCAATGGAATGATCATTAGCTTGACTTGGCTTGTGCAGATCAACAATAGCTTGATTTAAATTATTAAGATCAATAAAAAACTTAAGATCTGCTGTGGGTTGACATGGCAACAGTGCTCAACAGTGATTAGACTTGATCCATGATGCCCGACTGTGGTTTGGCTGGTCTCCTCGAAGGCGGCTGTGAACTGACAGGGTGCTGTGGTGTCAGCCATCTTATGAGTATACTCGCTGTAGTTGGCCATTTCCGTACTGAACACAGTGTTGCAATCTTCCTCCGCAACACCCACAGTAAATGAACAGCCAGCAATCATCAGGGCATAGTCTATAAAATCTTTTAGACTACAAGCAAATCATTTCCAGCATTAGTAAGAGTTTCCGCTGTGGGTTAAATATTGTTAATATTAGTCATATATTAATAATACTTCAGAAGCTTTTAATTACTATCCCTGTTGTATTATTGATCATAAGTAAAAAAAACATGGTGAACCAATTTTTCGCAATGTCTAAAACCTCTACCCCTGGTTCAAAAGAAATGTCTACTGTATCTATCTATTATTTTGTTATTTTCAAAAGATAAATACGGTCATGGACATTTACAGAGGTCACTTTTTTAAAATTCCAATGTGAGAGGTGGACTTTTTTTATTATTATTTTAATGAAGGAATGCATAAATATCATCATAATCGTAAAACCGTGGTTATTCTCCAGACTATAATCGTACCAACAAAATCTACAATCGTTGCATCCCAGGCTAGCAGGGTCGATCGAGGAAATACAGTATCAAAAGGGGCAACACAGAGCAGTAAATCTAATATCAGGGTGGAGGTCTATACACAGTGAAACTACAAAGAAAACAAGACAGAACAATAACTAGGGTAAATGCTTTGTAGGAGATTAACTCACAATATTCAGCAGTTAGGATACAAACACAAACAGTTTTTAAAGGTGAGACAACAAGGGGGAGGAGCCAATGAATTGTCATGGTAACTAATGAGAGCTGAGGGACAGGTGAGCATTGATTGGGTAACAAACATTTCACAATAAGAGTCCTTCACCAAGGCAGAGAACAGACAGGGGTAACACTAGTCTCGCGTAGCCAGACCTTCAGACTGACGGCTGAAGGTCTGGAATTAATAGCCGCCTTCTTTGGCAAGGCCCGCCCATAAGGCCATTTGACCGACATGTCAAACATCCAATCACAGTTCGTTTCGTTCAGCGTCACGTTTTGGGGGCGTGGAAATGTCCCCACAACAACAAAACGGCGTGCAACAGTCATTCAGATTAACAGCCATGAGACGCTCGCAATACACAACTGTTTGAAGCATATCTCTCCACTTTTTAACACCCACAAGCAATTCTGGAGAACCGAACACAATACTGAATCGGCCAGCTGCGATGTCAGCGTCTGTTGTTTCATGTTTGCCAGCAAACGCGGATGGTATCCTCTTCTGAGTTAGGTACTTCACTTGATCTTCCTTAATAGATAGGAGGGGACGCACAACTAGTAAAATTGGATTGCAAACTTTTACGTTTAACTGATCTTAATAAATGCTTATTGTCACTCATATAAACACGACAGTTTTTTTTTCCACAATTACACGTCTGCGCTTTGTTTCCCGGCGGACCAAAAATAAACGCAACACTCGCGCCCCCCGGAAATCCGCTCAAATTCAACCAATCAGATGACGACTTCGAAACTGCTGAAGTGTTTCCAGAAAAGTGTACCATATGCATCAGACTTTCAGCCAAGGCTCCGTGGGCGTGACATCTGAGGCTGAGACTAGGGTAGCACTAACATAACAGTCTGGGGGGGAGTGCCCTCTGATGGAGCTTGAGTGCACTCCAGCTGGCCATCTTGACGGAAATAAAGTCAGAATTGCAAGATATATTGCGGGTTATAAAGTCAGAATTGGGAGATATAAAGTCAGATTTGCGAGTTATTAAATCAGAATTGCGAGATATATTGTGAAATATAAAGTCAGAATTGCGAGATTTAAAGTCAGTACTTCAAGATATATTGTGAGTTAAGTCAGAATCGCGAGAACAGTCAGAATTGCTTTTTTTCGAGTTTATATCACACAATTCTTAGAAAAATCTGAACTGCAACTTTATATCACAATTTTGATTAATAAAGACAAAACTCCAATATACAAATCACAATTCTGATTTTATAACTTGCAGTTGTACGTTTATATCATGCACTTCTTTTGCACATAATTGCGACATCTATCTCGCAATAATTAAAAAAATAAAAAAATAATAAAAATAAGCTTTTTAAAAAAAATTTATTCAGTGGAAATTTGCCTTGGTGAGCATATGAAAGCACGTTTCTGCCGGAACATGGTAATTTCTAAAATGCATGAAAAATTGGCTTGCAGCTGTCTGAAATATCTGAGATGCAATATATAGACCAAACAAAGAAAGTTGTGTGCATAAGTTTAATTATTCTTGTAAAACAATTTAGTGAGTGTTCCAATGAATACTAAATGCACTTAAATCATACACAAATCAAACCTCTGTATCAACAAAAACATTTCTGCACACACACTCACACACACATATGCATAAGGAAACTCACTCCCCGTACCTGTAAACCCACGGCTATTTCTCCACACACACACACACACACACACACACACACACACTTTTAACACACATTCAGAGTTTTGAAAAAGAAAATATTTTTTTTTACATTGAACTACAAAATCAAATCCTGAACATTAATAGCAATAAAATATCTTACAATATTTAGATTTATTCCCAGAATTTGTTGCACTTTTACAAACATGTCCATTAGGTGTAAAATATTTTGCTATTTTTGATTATGCAAGTATTCCTTTTTTGGGTAAAGCAACACTGTTACCATACAGTATTTTTTTCCAAGCGAAGCAGTTGTACCTGTCATGCATTCTTTATATTGGTGAAATTTATTTGAGTTTTTGATTTGTGTGAAAACGGTCATCTCTGAGCTGAAAGAGGCATAAAACAGAAATCATAGCACGCCCTGTGTCCATTAACTAAATGATCCTTTTACTTTAAACATATTTGTATCATCTTTTTGTGCCGTTAATGTGAAATCAAACAACACCTGAAGAGCCTGTCTAACACTACATCAATATATGATTTCACTAAATTCTCTGCACAAAATTAGTTCTCTTTTCAGATTTTTTTTTTCTTTTTCTTTATTCCTCCATTTCATTCCTGCAATGATGGCACCATCTACCTCTAACGTCATCAATAGCGTTTGGTTTTCATGTCCACCATATCCACATTCATCCTCTCTCGATCTTTGTCCAGAGGGTGGTTCTGTGTGTGTTCCCACAGACGGATGGCTCCATCCCACTGAGAAAGATAAAAGACAGCCAATGAGACAGCAAAGGTGTTGTATGACATATTATATACATATCATATATATATATATGTATATATATAAATTCTTAGTCTTATGTCAAATGTCCTTTGTGAAGTATAAGTTTTAGTTGACTGAAAGTGTCTGGTTTTAGTCAATGGAATCTTGTAAAGTATTAAAATAATTTCTTTTAATATGACGTTTTTATGATTTCATTAACTATTACCTTTTCAAGTCACGAGCCCCCTGCAGTTCCTTCACAAACCCAGTTTGGGAAACATTGATGCAATGTAATGTTTAATGCACTTCATGTTGTTGATAACAACAAATTGAATATATTCTCTTACTCTTTGCATTTTTTTATGAATATGAAACAAGATTATCCTATTTAAAACAAAGTAAAAAAGAGATAGGTCAAAAGTAATCTTATTATATTACCTTAAATGTATAATGTAACAGATTACGTTACTAACTACAATTTTTTGTCATGTCATTTGGAATCTGTTTTCAATCGGAATTCAATTTGTAAGTAATCTCTGCTGCATAATGGTTATGCATTACGGAATTATGGAATTACTGCACCTTCCATAAGCACAAATCAAGGAAATATCATTTCATATATACATGGTTTATTTTACCGCATCAGATTACCAATGCTGTTTTCTTAGACCAGATATAACACGGTTGCCAGGTTTAAGTACAAGATTAAGTAAAACAGAGGAAAAAAAGTATACTTCTAGGAGAAAAGCTCTTGACATCTGGCAACAGCAAGATTATATTGCAATATATTGTATTTATGATGAGTTTTTATTACCTTTTATTATTATTATTGTATTTTAGTCTCATCTTTTTTGTCAGTAACGCTGACTTTGGATTTAGTCACAGTGTTTATTGATGTTGTATTGCTGTATTGTCAACCAATCATTTTTCATCATTTTCATTAACAAAATAAACACTAGTATTAAAAATTGCTTTTACTTACAGAGCTGCTGACCATGTTGTTGTTATACGGGTGCCAGCTGACATCCCTCACACATGCGTCATGATTGGACAGTTTGGACACAATGGATCCAGTCAACACATCATAGACTAAAAAAAATATGAGAGGAGGTAAAATACTGCAGGTTTGCATAACAATAAACAGACTTTTAAAACAGTCTCACACTTCACTTACTGACGATTTTGCCTGTTGAACAGCCTGTGTAAATAAACTTCTGTCCGGTGCTGAATTCAGGGGAAAAGCGGCAGCGAATGAGCGTGTGTAGAACCCCATGACCCCTGTAGGTCATCACTGAGGTGTCACCGGGCAGCTTATGCCTCTTTAGTGCTGCAGGCCAACAAAATAAGTCAAAACAGGTGCTTTGTGTGAATGTTGACAATAAACAAGCAGGTCTATTATAGCTGCTCAAGCAGAGTAAAACACACCTCTCTGGGGAACCTGCTGCCAGCGATAGTCCCAGTTCTGTTGTGTGACGGCCTGATGTGAAGCTACGAGCCCCTCTTTAGGTGAAAACTTCCTCACGTCCCACAGCTTAATGGTCTGATCTTTGGAGTTGCTGATCAAGTACCGAGCGTCACCCTTCAGGACAACATGCATACATACATATTTGAACCTGCAACTTTTAGGATAACCAGTCCAACTCTTCGTATAACTTCATCTTTTTCACTGAGACATACAGTACAATACATGGCCAAATGTATGTGGACACCCACAGTTTGCTTTAATGCACTTATAATAATCAATAATAAAAATAATCAAACCCATTAATTAAAAGGGACTCTCCACTTTTTTGGCATGTAGTTTTTAAATAAATACTTCATATAAGTAGTTACACAACAGGCTGCTCTTCTATCACAAGTGTATATTTTTATGGAGGAATAAGAATTTCACTTAAAAATAATATAAAGTATCAATAATATATTCTTTAAGAAATTAAAATGTAAAGAATTACATACAGATATTAATAGCTGTAATAAATAACTTATTTGCATTTCTACACATTTATCAATGTTTAAACAAGCATTAATTTATTTTTATATTGAACTACATTTTTAAACATAATTAGTTTTAAGTACGTTCTAGTACAGTATTTATTTGCCAGTTTGTTTTGATCCTGATAAATGATCCTTCCATGTTAACTGTTTAAAGTTTGGGGTCAGTAAGATTTTTAAATTAAATTAAAAGTTCAAGAAATGCATACTTATATTCAGCAAGTATGCATTAAATTGGTCTAAGGTGACAATAGTGAAGTATTTCAGATGGTTACAAAAGATTTCTATTATAAATAAATGTGCTTCTTTCAAACTTTCTATTCATCATCTAATTCGGAAAAATGTATCATGGTTTCCACAAAAATATTAAGCAGCGACAATGTTTTTAGCATTGAATTTGATTTGATATAAAAAAGTAATGGTTTTTAAGCACCAATCAGAATATTAGGATTGTTTCTGAAGGATCATGTGACACTGAAGACTAAGGGTGCTTTCACACCTGCCTCATTTAGTTCGGTTGAATCGCACTAGAGTTCGCTTTCCTACTTGGTGCGGTTCGTTTGGGTAGGTGTGAATGTAACAATCGCACCCGAGTGCGCACCAAAAGCGGACCAAAAAAGCGGGCCGAGGCCTCCTTGAAGAGGTGGTCTCGGTACGCTTTCAAACGAACACTGGAGCGGTTCGTTTGTGGTGAGAACATGATCCGA
>JAUMHG010000076.1:6546805-6557586 GCA_032359395.1 Enteromius anoplus
AAATGCTACAATGTATCATTTGTTGCCCTTGGTCCGGACCAAATGAACCGAACCACAGGTGTGAAAGCACCCTAAGAGTAATGGCTGCTAAAAATACAGCTTTGCATCATATGAATAAACTACATTTAAAAACTTTTACATAGAAAACAGTTATTTGAAACAGTAATTTGTATTGTATTTTTGGGTAAACAAATGCAACCTTGGTTAGCATTCAATTTTTAAAAATAATGAAACAATAATATTGACCCCAAACTTTTAATCTAAAGTGTATATTGTACCATGCTCACATGTTCAATCTGGGTGATACTTTATGATTACATATGGTATAATTACTGTCAATTCATTGCAATTAATTGCATCAAAAATATATATATTTAATGTAAATATTTTAGACAAATATCCTATATTTGTATATAATATAAATACAGTATATACATTTAAATACATGTAAATATTTTTTAAATATATACTGTACGAGTGTGTATTTATGTATACATAATAAATATACACAGCACACACAGATATATTATGTCAACAAAAACTTTTATTTTGTATGTGATTAATTATTATGTAAAAAGGTTTGTGCAGTGTGTTGTATCTGCAATATTAAACAGTACCCTACCTTCAAAAATGACTGTGTGAATTGTGCTTTTATACCTTGCTGTGTATGAATGTAATTCCATCC
The DNA here is from genome assembly GCA_032359395.1 of Enteromius anoplus. Classification (NCBI taxonomy): domain Eukaryota; kingdom Metazoa; phylum Chordata; class Actinopteri; order Cypriniformes; family Cyprinidae; genus Enteromius; species Enteromius anoplus. The sequence continues at coordinate 6,547,491 of JAUMHG010000076.1, forward strand.
CTGTGTCCAGCCAGATGACCCACAGGCTGTGGTCTGTCTTCTCTGAGGGTACGTCTGTCCCATACTTTACACAGAGCATCATCGCTGCCTGAGAACAGCAGCTGTGATGAACTGTCTGCAAACGCCACAGCATTCACATCATCCTCGTGAGCGTCGATCTGAAAGATGGTGAAATAAACAACCAAATTGACATGAGTCATGCTACAGAGGGTAATGTCTGGATAAAGTTCTGGATAAAGTAAATATATCTTGCATATTAACGACCACAATCAATTCAGAATACTAGACCTTTGATGCACTGAGACTGAGGAGCTGTAAAGATTAGGCACGGTTTAAAGTCATAGGACCGCATAGGACCCTTTGTTATATTGCAGCCATTTGCCAAAATCATTTAAGTTCATTTTCTTCCTCATTATTGTACACATCACCCCATATTGACAGAAAAACACAGAATTGTTGACATTGTTGCAGATTTATTAAAAAATAAACATAAATATCACATGGTCCTAAGTATTCAGACCCTTTGCAGTGACACTCATACATTTAACTCAGGTGTTGTCCATTTCTTCTGATTATCTTTGAGATGGTTCTACACCTTCATTTGAGTCCAGCTGTGTTTAATTATACTGATTGTCTACAGCTCACAAAGCATGTCAGAGCAAATGAGAATCATGAGGTCAAAGGAACTGCCTGAAGAGCTCAGAGACAGAATTGTGGCAAGGCACAGATCTGGCCAAGGTTACAAAACATTTCTGCTGCACTTAAGGTTCTCAAGAGCACAGTGGCCTCCATAATCCTTAAATGGAAGATGTTTGGAACGACCAGAACCCGCCCGGCCAAACTGAGCTACCGGGGCAGAAGAGCTTTGGTGAGGAGAAGAACCTAAAGATCACTGTGGCAGCTCCAGAGATCCAGTCGGGAGATGGGAGAAAGTTGTAGAAAGTCAACCATCACAGCAGCCCTCCAACAGTCTGGGCTTTATGGCAGAGTGCCCCAACGCAAGCCTCTTCTCAGTGCAAGACACATGAAAGCCTGCATGGAGTTTGCTAAAAAAACACCTGAATGACTCCAAGATGGTAAAAAAATAAGATTCGCTGGTCTGATGAGACCAAGATAGAACTTTTTGGCCTTAATTCTAAGCCGTATGTGTGGAGAAAACTGTTTTTCAGCTGCAGGGACAGGGCGACTGGTTGCAATCGAGGGAAAGATCAATGCGGCCAAGTACAGGGATATCCTGGATCAAAACCTTTTTTGGAGTGCTCAGGACCTCAGACTGGTAACAAGACAATGACCCTAAGCACACAGCTAACATAATGAAGGAGTGGCTTCACAACAATTCTGTGACTGTTCTTGAACGGCCCAGCCAGAGCCATGACTTAAACACAGTTGAGCATCTCTGAAGAGACCTAAAAATGGCTGTTCACCAACATTTACCATCCAACCTGACAGAACTGGAGAGGATCTGGAAGGAGGAATGGCAGAGGATCCCCAAATCCAGGTGTGAAAAACTTTCCAAAAAGACTCACGGCTGTATTCGATCAAAAGGGTGCTTCTCCAAAATACTGAGCAAAGGGTCTGAATACTTAGGACCATGTGATATTTCCGTTTTTTCTTTTTTAATAAATCTGCAAAAATGTCAACAATTCTGTCTTTTCTGTCAATATGGGGTGCTGTGTGTACATTCATGAAAAATTAACTTAAATGATTTTAACAAATGGCTGCAATATAACAAAGAGTGAAAAATTAAAGGGGGTCTGAATAGTTCCCCTACTCACTGTATAACAGGTTGACAGTGGAGGTAGCATTTTTATTGGACAATTATGCAACATTTTTGGGCTACTTATGGTGCTTTACTTGTGACTTCTTCTCTTCCACTAGCCTCTGAATAAATTTATTTCTTAGAATTTTGTCCCTGGATTAAGAATGCAATCTATGCCCTTCTATTAGGCTACTTTACTAATGTGTGAATCATACCTTTAGAGTTCTCTTGTTTTGTTCACGATCAAACACATACAGGCAGCCATCGTTTGCACTATTTGATAGAGACAAAAAGCACCTCAGTAAGAATAAAGGAACACTCTAGGTTTCCATGTATGGTAGGTGTTAAAATAAAATCAAATATTGGAAAAAAATCCAGATTTAAAAACTAATAATGAGTTATTAAAAGTATCACTTTCTAGGGTTAGTTCTTTTAGACCATAGTATGTTACTAACCCGCCTAAAATTTCTTTTCCATCTGTGGATGCAGCCAGTGAAAAAACACAAAACCTCCTTTCATCAGGACTGAAAGAAAAAAAGACACCTATCAGCATCAGCAACACTAAGAACTACAGACACTTTTATGGTGATTACATTCAATACACCTCACAGGCTATACTAAAATATAAAACATTAATCTTTAAACATCTAAACTCGTTTCCATTCACACAGCTCTTGTTCTATATTTTACAGTTTACAATCATAGGATGGTCACTTAATGTTATGCAATGCAAAAAAGAAGTCAAGATGGTCATGTGCATTAAATGGAAGAGGCGGAAAGACATGCTGGCAAAGTCAACTAGACATGATTAGCTTATTTGAAAGGGTTATGGCAATTTAAATTATACTTTCAATATGGTTGGTTACTGTTCTTACATATTTTGAGAATAATTAAATATTGGTTTCTTATTTTTAATGACATATACAAAACAACCTGTCTAAATAATTCATTATTGTCGTTAAAACACTTTGAAAACAAACTTCCTTCAGATTACCCTTTGCCAGTGTGTTCAGTTTTGGTAAGTTCACAGTCACATGATGATGGCAAGTGATTATGAAAATCTGTTCTACTGTCTGTCATCCACATGAGGAGGAAGAGGACATGATTACCTGAGTTTCAATGCTAAAATGTACTATGAGGAAACACTAACTTGAGGTCCAGAGCGGTGTGTGTTTCATTATCCCCATCTACACTGCACACATGGACTATAGAGAGGGAACACAGACAGATATGCATTACTGGAAAAAATGACAGTAGTGCCAACAAAGCAGTTTAAGTGACCTGGTCCTGTCTTACTGTAGTCAGACCAACTGGAGTACAGCACACAATTTGCATCGGGGGTGAAACACACATCCAGAATGCTCCAGCCCACGTCTCTGGCCTTCACTGTCTTCTTTAGCGTAAAACGGCCCCTGCTAGTGTCATATAACCTGATATTCTGATCTACAAAAACGAAAAAACACATTTTAAGTCATTTATGTTCAGGTAGTCTGTAAATATTTGATCAAAATAAAGGAATATAGTAAAATATCCTTACTATTTTAAATGACAATTTTCTTTTTTAATATTTTTAAAACATAACAAATTTTTGTTAAGATAATCCTAATTGTTCAGCAGCCATTACTTTAGACCTCAGTGTCATATGATCCTGTGTCATTATGCATTTGCACATATCTGAGACGTGACTGACATTTGAAAACTACTAATAGTAGAAAATAAATACTGAAGACAAAGTCTTGAATTACAGTTTCACCTTGGCATGCAGACAGGAACATGTTTCCCTCATCGCTGTAGACTCCACAAAAGACTTTCTGCTGGTAGGTGTCCTTGTATACCACATGATTGGGCAGAAAACTATGAGGGAATATATATGATTTATTATACAGATCAGTTTTAGAAAAAGATCTCTACTCCAAATCTAATGACATATGTGCCTCTGCATCAAATATACAGAATTATTGTTATATCATAATAGTAATATTATATCATGCTCTTACTGTGAACGGATTCGACTACACTCCCCATGAGAGAAACTGGATCCGCGACACCGCCCCTGTTCCCGCTTCAGAAAAAAAACACACAGTTAGAATTAGAGAAAGTGGCACATTTGTTAACTCTACTTTGGCATCCATAGGGCCATCTTACCTCTGCTAGCATATGTGTGAAACTGTATCTGTCTTTTAGGCCTGAGGAAGCAGTGGCAAGCAGAATCTGAGTGTGGATCTTACTGCGGTCAACTTCCTGTGTGTCTGGTTGGGCATCCACTGAGGGAGGTAAAAACAAGGCATAGTAAATGACCACAGATTTGAGTTTAATTCACTAATGCTCATTTTCACAGACTGAAATTTTTTCATACGGTACTCACCTGGAGGGTCATACCGATGTCCCAGCCGCCCATCCCAGGCTCCATCGCTGTCCTCATCTGAGTCTGAATATGACTGCACAAGCTGTAGGCCTGTTGCTCCACTTCCATGGACCAGTCGCACCTGGCCCCTATAATAGTGAAAAGGGAAGAACACTTTTCAATACCCATATGACAAAGAGGAAGCGGCAGAGTACCAAAACATGTTTAAAATGCAGCCCAGACAAAGGGATCTGCACGAATAAATATTTTGTAGGTTATGCATATACTGTAATTACCTTCGCAGTAGGTACGCCAGAACTTGTGCTAAGTCAACGTCCTCTTCTGATCCTGACTGCCTCTCAGCTTGTGTGCGACCCGTTTGATTGGAATTCTGGTTGGGTTCCGGTTCTGGTTCTGACTGTTCTGGGTTGCTGCCAGAGCCCCGACCGGACATCCCAGAACTGGACTGAGAGCCCATAGACCGATTGTCTGTAATACAAGCAATCGCATTCATGTTATCATAAAGAAGCAAGACATATTATAAATAATGCTAACATTTCTATAAAGACATTGAACACCATGTTTAACACAATTATGTACAAAATATAGAACGCACCCCAAAATAATATATCATATAATAATAGTAATATATCATATAATAATATATCCAGTTTTCAGTCCTATGATCTTTCAGAAACATGCTGATTTTGATTTTACATTTCTTCTTATTATTACCAATATTGAAAACGGTTGTGATACCTATTATTTTGTCAGGATACTTTGGTGGCTAAAAAGTTTTAGCCAGCTAAATGTATTTGAAATGGAAATCTTTTGTAAAATTATAAATGTCTTTATTGCCACTTTCAATTAATTTAGTGCATTGCTGAATAGAGACATACGTTTATTTTATTTATTGTTAAAAAAAAAGATTTTGACCCGACTTTATTAAGGTCTTTTATGCATATACTGAATATAAAGAATTCTAGGTTAATATTAAAAACATCTGACACCAGTTTTAGTGATACTGTAAATAATAGGACATATAGACAAATAATAAGAAACACTTCTCTGATCACAAATGTGTGATGGACATGTCATAAATGTGTATTAAGCCAAAATTAATGCTGATGTAGTGCATTAATTGTGTGGTATGTCAGTGTTATTAACAACCCAATGTTAATGCTTGACGTTAAAATGGTTATTTAAACTAATGTTGACATACAGCTGACAAAGAGCTGTGATGTAACTGACAGGCGAGCGTGACTAGAAAACAGCAAATGTCATACGACGAACAGTTCTTATAATGGTTTCATATCTACAAACTAAAAGTTTAAAAAGGCAAAATACATAAAAACCCAAATATTACATAAAATATACAGGCAAAACATCCCTTTGTTTTGAAGTTAGCGCTCAAGCTAGCAGACTGCAAGCAAGCGACCTACAAAAGAGAGACACCTACCAATTAAATGGTAACAGCGCTTTGACAGCTCTTCTGCTTTGTTGGTTTCTTCCTGCAGACCTTGGTAAATAATCACAAAACAGTATTATCAAAAAATAAGCTTGTAAACGTGGGAGTTCAGTATGCTAAACGCTTCTACTCCCTGAGTAGGTTTTTAAGAGTCTCTAGGTTCGTGACGCGCCATGTTGTTTACGGTCTCGAGACTCGCCTTCCTCTGGTCACGTGACGCTCTCCAACAGAGCAAATAGAAACAGTAGGCTGCATGACACCGTCTGTATTAAAAAAAAAAAAAAATTTAAATTCTATATATATATATATATTCCCAGTCATAAACCTTTAACATTACACTGCTCTGACGTCATTGCAGTTGTGATTTGTAAATTCTACAAAGCATTGTGTTTTGCACAAAGATTTTAAAATTAATCGATTTATTTATTGCTAAATAAATAAATAGATGGCAGTCCTGTAACCTGGGTTGGCATAGTTTTTATTGTCCTATGATTAACGACACAACCAGAAGAAACAGAGGGAAATAGACATTCCCATGCGGTCTGTACTGGACAAAATAATTAATTCAAGGTGTCAGTGTAAATCTATAGTCAATGAATTTATGAATTAACTAATTTTGCTAAATAAATAAATACTTTTTGCTTTCAACTATTTGTACTTCCCCATCTATTCTACACTTAATAGTAATTATAACCAACATCATATAGGTTTCTCATTTTGGTTTTAACAGGAACAATTTGCACCATCTGCTGGACAGATTTGTTATACGCTACTAGATGTACTTATAATTAAGAATAACTCATTAAGTAAATATCTATTTTATTTGGATATTATTTTTGTCATGAAGGTATATGTATATGTCTTCGAGTCATAAAGTATATATATATATATATATATATATATGCTAATATACTCGCCAATCAATGTTATTTTGAATTTTTCTGAGCTTCTTTAACCTTGGTGCAAAATGTAAAAATTAAATAATTTGTCTAGCTATGTGCTGGTTGAACGTCATAGATATATATATATATATATATATCTATATATCTATGGTTGAACGTTAGAGCGTGGACTTTTAGATATGAGCCACATTTTTGAACCGGAAGTACTTGTTGTGTCGTCGCCTGTGTTCCTCAAGAAACTTGTTTTGTTATTTTAATTCGCGGTAAGTGTGACAGTCGTACATTTATTAGCCACAATATAGATTTGGTTATATGGTTAATAGATCTACTCAGATAACGTTAACTTAAGTTGATGCGATCTTTCGATTTTAACATTTTGTGTTTAAATCTGTCATTTACTTTTGTGATGGTGACAATCAATGTACCTTTATGAGACGGTTTAAGGATAAAATAAACACAAGCATGTAAATAACAAAGTAATTGTTTACTGTTTCTCTTTTGAGTCAGCTTTCTTACTGTTTCTCTCTCAGTAATGTATCCCTTTCTTTCCTGTTACACTAACCCTGGTGATTTGTTATTTTATGTGCAGGAGTAATACAGCGCCTGTAAAACAATGGGTTCGTATCGGCTTTCATTCGTTTCAAAACTAATAAAAAAAAACTTTTATGATTTCAACCTAATAACTAAGCTATTCATCAGTATTCCTAGTAAATGTATTGATATTCATGTTTCTGTTTAGCTTCCATTGCATGTTTCTTTTTTCCCTTAAGTGTCCAAATAATTTTTTTTAGCAGATGTTGAAGACAGAACTTATGGTGGTTGTGAAGGCCCTGATGCCATGTATGTAAAGCTGATCTCTTCAGATGGCCATGAGTTTATAGTGAAGAGAGAGCATGCTTTAACCTCTGGCACCATCAAGGCTATGTTGAGTGGACCTGGTGAGTGTGAAACATGGTCAAAGTCTAGCTGTTATGAAACCACATTTGTTTATTGTGGATTTCTTCCATCAATCATTTGTTTTCAAATACATTTTAGCGATGTCTGACCAGTAAGAGGAAGCGCTTACAAACATTTACTTGCTTTCTTGTAGGTCAGTTTGCTGAAAATGAAACCAATGAGGTGAATTTCCGGGAGATCCCGTCTCATGTTCTCTCCAAAGTTTGCATGTATTTTACCTATAAAGTGCGCTACACTAACAGCTCGACAGAAATCCCAGAATTCCCCATTGCTCCTGAGATTGCCCTGGAATTGCTTATGGCTGCAAACTTTCTAGATTGCTAGATAGGAATGGATAATGTGTTATACTGTGACTTACTTACCGTTTGTTTGCCATCAAATATGTTCCTATGATTGATCCGTGTATATTTATGGATGTTTTGCATTTTTTGTCCCATTGAGGTTTTTTTTTTTTCTATGTTGTTATTTGAAATGGCTAGATAATGTTTTGTATGCAGTGTTTTAAATGTCTTACAATCATTTTGTATTTGCAAGTCTTTGGCAATTGTACTCATGCTATTCGCACTAGGAACAAAAGGATGAACCAAATATATCATTGTCACACTTCTGTGTCTGTACTCCAGCTGTTTAATATTTACAGCACAAAGAAAAAAACATATCTTGCAAGGCACAAGTGAACACAAAGTAAAAAGAAAGCTCTATGTATCTTCAAAACACTGAAGAAAAGAGAATTGAGGGTAGGGCATGCTAAATTACAGTAAATTATGGTATGATTGCACCATAAAAAGGAGAGATAAAAATATATGTCACCCAAAAAAAATCAGTATGTTGTCCCAACCCAGGTAACTCTCTTTGTTTCGTGACAGAATAATGCACTAGACAGATTAAGTACAATTATTAAAAATTAAAAGATATAATTAAAAATGTGAATTAATTCCTGACTCAAAAATAATAAATAAAACATCCTTTTAAACATTTTCCTAACCCCTTTTACTTTATTCTGATAATGAAATTATCAAATATGGGTTTATATATATGGTTATAAATAATGTTGCTGTTAGGACAGCATATTGGAAAAATAATAATTGGCCAGATTTTCATAATAACATCAAATATTTGAATAAAATTACTGATTTCCTATTCAACTGTTTTGTCCCCCAAAATGCACCATAAATATGCTTTTAATCCTGGGGCCTGTTCCATAAAACAAGTTTACCAAATAAGCCAGGCTTGTTTTAATTAGTCTGACTTATTTTGAACCAAATCAACTGACAATAAATCAGACTAACTGAATGGTAAACTTGTTTTCTGGAACAAGCCCCTGGTGTCCTCTACAGTGGACATGCATGGAATGATGTCCTGTTTCATAACAGGAAGTCATATTTGAATTGAAATCCCTTTAACATTTTCCTAAGATGATGCTTTATGACAAACTATTTGAAAATTATTTTGATTTTGTAATTTTAAACAACTACAAAATATAAAGATATTTCCATCAAGATGTACAATTCTTCACTAAATTAATTATTAGCATTCTTTAAAGACCTAGGAGAAGGTGTAGTCATGGTGAAACATCCAAACATTTGGTATCTCATCCAGACTTAAAACTGTGACGTGAGGGCTCAGAGAAATCCACAAAAACATAATGTCCACTACAGAGGCAAAACATCCATTGCTGGGTTATAATGGTAATAATGTAAGCAAACAAGCTAAACAAATAAACATACCATACATACTTCATACTACATAATAATAAAATCTTGAAATTCATTCAAAATAATGAAAAACTATTATATTTAAAAAAATAATTAATTAAAAAAGTGTTAAGGTAGTGAGTACTGGAGTAGATTTGGAGCTATCAGAGCACGTTATCAGATCACAGAGGCGCTCGTGTGTCACGTGACGGTGACGTCAGTCGCGCTGCCTTACCGTGCGCCACTGATGCAGGGGGATCCATCATGGCGTCGATGCAGGTAAGATCACAGCTGACATCTAGCTCCCTTTAATCTATCAATCACTCCTTGATCAGGTGTCGAGTGTGTCGCCTCTAATAGTGTAAATAGTGTTTTGTTTGGATACGCCTAGTTAAGGGGTCGAATACTGCTGTGTTATTTCTGAAATCATAACTTGTCCTCCTCGCTGCTCCTGGGCTGTCAGGGTGAGAATTATCGTTGCTTTAAAAGCAACAGCTGGCGAACCGGACTACCGATTTACCGTGAACACAGACAACGGCGTTAGGAGAACTAACTGGTTATTACTAGGTAACAAATATCACGAGTCTGCTACGCGAATAGCTTTAAATCATGATACCAGCATGTTTACTTGTTTTTATCCAGCTTTACAAGGTTATTTGTGACGTTTGATATGAAATGTGAAGTAAATTGAAATGAATGTCCCTGTTTGGTGTTGATTTAAGTATATTAGAAAGGACTAAATAAAGGTAATACTTGTTTCAACTCCGCTCTGGTATAAATATTCAAGTGAATAATAGTCAGAATGTATATAGGTGTAAGTATGTAAGTAATAACAGCATTTTGTATACTCTAACGTACTAAATTTAAGTTCTTGGATGTGTCTCACACGAAATAATCTTAATGTTACATTTGTCTTTTATATATATATATATATATAGATATAGATATCAATTTAAAAAAAATTAAATATAT
>JAUMHG010000076.1:6588065-6602249 GCA_032359395.1 Enteromius anoplus
AGGAACTGACAAGGGAAAACGAAACTAAGACAGGAAGACATGAAAACGAAACTAAGAACAGACATAAATGTTACAACTTTTGACTTTTTAAATTTTATTTTAAAGTTAATTTGATGTAATTTAATTCAGTAATGTAAAGATGTTACTGTTATTTAATTTTGTACAATTTAGTTTTAATTAGTTGTTTCTAGATTGCACTGTATACTGTATCTCAGTTGAGAAATACAGATCTCAGCATTATTAGTCATCTGTGTGTGCATTTTCCTTAGTAATAAGCAATTTGATTCAAACCACTTAAATATCGTATCGCAATCACAAATCGCAATTTTGACCTTAATAATCGCAATGTGACATTTTTCCCAAATCGTGCAGCCCTAGTGTTAACCTACAAATACATAAATATATGTATGTGTATTTCTATTTCTATTAACACAATTAGTCTACACACATAGTATGTAAACATAAACTTTGATTTTGAATCGATTAATTGCGATTAATTGTTTTGCAGTCCTAGCCTTTTATGTGATATTATTTTTTAAATATTATCATTACCGTTATGTTTTTGTTTTAGTTAAATATTACTGTTCAGGTTTGTCATTTATCATGTAATAATTCGTTTTTATATTAATCTGAAGTTATTTTAAGTTTTAGTTTTTATTTGTTTCCAGTTCTTCATCTTCCACCTATTCAAATTCTTCGCCAAGGTAACATGTGTAATTTTAGTCGACTAATATTTTTTTATTTTATTTAATTTGGAGCTTTATTTCCATTTGAATGATTTTGTTGTGTTAGCCTGTTTGCAGTCTTCTAGAACCCATCTGCAGAGCTGCTCCACGTAATGGATCTCCCAGGTCAAATGAGGTCTTTCTGTGTGAGTTGGAGCGGTGTCAGGGTAGCTCATTGTTCTGGAGGTCTCATGGTCAGCCCAGCTGCTGTGGTCCAGCCTCATACTTGCGGTTTGTTAGCATGAATCACTCCAAAACTCACATTTATATCAAAAGGCTGGACCAGAAACTCCTTCGTAGATTTGACGGTTCCTTTTCCGCTGTTATCTCGCTTCGTTCTGAGGGGCGTCAGAGAGAATGACTTCCTCTAAATGACGAGGTGTGGGGTGTTTGTTGGAAATGTGTGTTTTGAAGTACTCAGCTGCGGCCCTCCCTGTTGTAGCTCAAGCCATGTGCTTTTCTTCACACAGAGGAGGAGCTGCTATTAAAATGCTTTTTTTTTTTTTGGTGGTGGTGGCATTGTTTTGTTTGGGCGAGTCGTTAGTGCTTTTGTGGCTCGCAGTCAGAGGACAGCTGCTTGTCTTTGAGTCATACAGCTCGTTTCTCTTCTGTGTTTGGCTCCAGGTGCTTGCTGCTTACAGAGCCACACAGGTGTGTCTCACATGAGGTCTGTTTCAGTGACTGTACTTCTGTATGGTTTGATCTCTCATGACAAACGTCCAACCTGTACACTAAAGCAAACATTGTGAAACTACTTTTAAGTAACTTTCATAAAATAAACAATGAACTACCATAAACAAAAAAGCAGTTAGCCGTTGGCTGATGAAATGAAAATGTAAAGCGGGACACAAACACAGCAAACATACTTCAAAAACCAACGGTGAACACTAAACAGAGCAGAATAATCAAGACGTAATGCAGGTTACCTGGGAAAACACGCTTGGGGAAGGATGAACATTGAGAACGAGGTGGAGACACATGGAGAATGACATGAAAACAAAAACACAAAAGCAAATGTGGGAAATCAAAACAAACACATAAGACACCTGACGGTGTGACATAACCACCAATCTAAGAGCGGCTTCCAGACGCGACAGAACAGACCTTAGGAGGATGGTAAAACGGAGGCGGAACAGTACATTGTGACAGGGGTGGGATGGATGGGTGTCCAGGAGATACACCGGGCAGAGTTTCTGGAGGTCTCCCGGACATGATACAGCACGTTATGACCCATGGTGGGTCAGGCTCCTCCATGAGCCACGGTGGAGACGCCCGCTAGGACAGAGCAGACAACACCCCCGCGAAACGTGCAGTAAGGTACATAATTACGGGATTGCAGAAATGTATGTAGGGACATATTTCCAATGAGCCTGGATTGTGTTAAAACCGCTTAAATAATAAAAAGAAAAAGAAAAAAAGGATTAAACCGCTTAAAAAAACAAACTAAAAACCAGAAAGCCAATGACTTTGAAAAATAAAACTTTTTTTTTTTTTTTTTTTTTTTTAATAAACTTAATTTTAAGTAAGGATTAACAAAATATGACTCTCCTAGAAACTACATACTGTAGCCACATAGCAAAATTCTGAAACCACTCAAAACACCTAAACATGTCTAAGCAACCTCCACAGTCATGTGTTCTTGGCGTCACAATTGCAGGTAACTTCTTCCAATAAATTCCATTTAAAAATTGTGAATGTTACGTTCACAGCAGTTGCTATCGTCTTAATTAAAACAATCATCTACTAGCGTTTAAACTAATGCCGTTAATGAGGACAGAAGCAGCTGTGCCGGGCATAAGTCCAGCTTAAAACCATAGTGCCAAAGTTGCTTCATTAGCAGTAAATGAACTGACACTAAGTGCTCCTAGTCCTATCTGAAGAGTTACATCAACCGCTTCCTCTTTCTGCAAATGAGAAGGACCTGAAGTCCAATTAAATCTCAAGATGTGCAAATACAGTCTTATTAAGCCGGTGTGTCATTTTAAATCAGTTGTAAAGAATCGGGGAGGGTTGGAATTTGACTCGCCGCTGCATTTTTGTAGTGATAAAACAGGGGAAACCCACTGATTAACCAGCAGAGAGCTTTGTAATCTCATGTTTGCAAGAAGAACCATAACACGCACTCCAGAGGAATTTGGCTTTAGCTGACCTTTAATTAAAAATATAAACGCTGAAGTTCTGTACTGTGTCATCCGAGCGCTGGCTATTAAGGGGCTTTTAAAAGGAGTATCTGGTTTATTTTGCTGTTTTGGTTGTATGCTGTGTTATGGACCTTCAACCTCTGCTATAGCCCAATTAATGCCGGACCATAAATAGGCAGCCGTGATTTTATGCACTTTTCTGATCCAGTGTGGAGTAAAGTTAGCACCACCTGCTGATTTATTACAATGCTTTTAAAAGTGGCTTGTTATGAAAAGACGTCTTTTGTAGTACTTCAATACCAGCCCACTATTTGTTTCCTGGATTGTGTTGTTCATACAGAAATTCTGATGAAAAACATGAATCACCCCCTGATGTTAAACCTTTTGTGGTACAGTGAGACACTATGTGGTATTATTTTGTGGGTTTTTTTTTTTTGTGAATCGACCCTTGGAGGGGTGAATGGAAGGAAGTAAGGCAGAGTTTTTGCCCTCATACACTCCCAATTACACAACCCACTGAAACACTTCATCTGTGTGACTTCACAGACCAAAGATAAATCTCACCTCTTTCCTAGGAAGAGGAGCACAATGTACTATCCAGTAGTTTAATTCATGAATCTGACTGAAGAGAACCGTTTGTGGGTTAGTCAGGCTATTTAATCATTCAGCTGGAGAAGCTGTAACACCTGTTACACATGTTTATATGCTTTTTCTTTAATCCTCATAGGATTTTCAGTCCTCTTCTCTGTATGATGTGTATCCATGTCAATGTAAAGGAGAACAAAACTGTGGTCGGGCCTTCTGTTAGCAGTTAAAGTGGCAAGAGATAGATTGAAGTCATCAGAGGCCCAGCATGTGCGGCTAGCTCTTACTAAAAGTTAGCAACACACTGATGATCAATCAATGATGAGAAAGAGAGATAGCCTGGCGCATTGTCTGGGTTTTAAAAAGCCTGTCCAGGTGACTGATCAGTAGTCAAGACCCAGTCTATCCATTTCTACTCTTGCACAGTCCACTTACGGCAAGCCGATTCTATTGGCGGCCATCTTGGAAACATACTCAGGCAGTTATTTTCTCTTAAACCCAAAGCGTATAGTTGGACAAATTGGATAGTTGGATTTGATAGCCGTTCAAGCTAGAAAGTTTTTTCCAGAACTTACGTCCAATAAAATATCTTTGTACTGTTTAGACTAGAGTTGCACATATCTCTTAACTTCTTCATACAAGCACATGTCAACATGAGCATCTAACATTGCCCCTTCGAAAGTTAACTTTGGTTTTACTACAAACGAAATAAAAACATGGGTTACTATAGTTAAACCATGGTAACCACAAATTAACAATGGTTTAACTACACCAACCATAGCTTACCGTGGAATTTTTGAATAAAAACTGTGGTCATAAAATGTTAATCAATAAATAAAAAAGATGGATTACTCCCCTTTTACTTAAATTAAACCACGGTTAATTTAAAGTAACTGAAGTGGCTTGTGGCCCGGTATGGTGACCAATACTTGCAATTAGTTTTCTGCGTGTAACCCATCCAAAGTGCACACACACACTGTGAACACACACTCAGAGCAATGGGCAGCAAAGGCTGCAGCGCCCGGGGAGCAGTTGGGGGATCGGTCCTTTGGTGGAGAGAACACTGGACATTCACTCCCCTCACCGACAATTTTTCTCTTGGACCTCCTGAGACTCGAACATGTGACCTTTGGGTTACAGGTCCGACTCTCTATCCAGTAGGCCACACACATATATATTATATATAGTATATGCATGTATGTGATTATATCAAGTGATGTATACTACAGGTGCTGGTCATATAATTAGACTATCTTCAAAAAGTTGATTTATTTCACTAATTCCATTCAAGAAGCGAAACTTGAATAATGTATACATTCATTCCACACATATTTCAAGTGTTTATTTCTTGACATTTTGAGGATTGTAACTGACAACTAATGAAAATCCCAAATTCAGGATCTCAGAAAATTAGAATATTAAGACCAATACAAAGAAAGGATTTTTAGAAATCTTGGCCAACTGAAAAGTATGAACATGATAGTGACCTTCAGCTCTTCTGCATTCAGAAGGTCTGGCATATCACATCTTCCTCTTCACAATACCTTGTAGATTTCTGTGGTGTTAAGGTCAGGCGAGTTTGCTGGCCAAATAAGAACAGGTGTACCATGGTCCTTAAACCAGGTACTGGTAGCTTTAGCACTGTGTGCAGGTGCCGAGTCCTGTTGGAAAATGAAATCTCAGACCTCAGAAAACACAGTGGACCAACACCAGCAGATGACATGGCACCCCAAACCATCATTGACTGTGGAAACGTTACACTGGACCTCAAGCAACATGGATTCTGTGGCTCTCCTCTCTTCCTCCAGACTCTGCGACCCGGATTTCCAAAGGATTTGCCAAATTTACTTTCATCAGAGAACATAACTTTGGACCACTCAGCAGCAGTCCATTCCTTTTTGTCTGTAGCCCAGGCGAGACACTTCTGATGCTGTCTGTTTCAAGAGTGTCTTGAATTAAGGAATGCGAAGCTGAAACCCATGTCTTGCATAAGTCTGTTGTGTAGTGGTTCTTGAAGCACTGCCTCCAGCTCTGTATAAATCTCCCCCACATTTTTGAATGGGTTTTGTTTCACAATTCTCTCCAGGGTGCGGTTATCCCTATTGCTTGTACACTTTTTTTTTTTTTTTACCACATCTTTTCCTTCCCTTCGCCTCTATGAATGTGCTTGGACACAGGGCTCTGTGAGCAGCCAGACCCTTTTGTGTCTTGCCCTCCTTGTGCAAGGTGTCAATGGTCGTTTTTTGGACAACTGTCAAATCAGCAGTCATCCCCATGATTGTGTACCCTACAGAACTAGACTGAGAGACCTTTTAAAAGCCTTTGCAGGTGTTTTGAGTTAATTAGCTGATTAGAGTGTGGCACCAGGTGTCTTCAATAACCTTTTTACTGAATTTTCTGAGATACTGAATTTGGAGTTTTCAATAGTCATCAACTCTTGAAATATGTCAGTACATGTGGAATAAATGTATAAATTATACAAGTTTCACTTCTTGAATAGACTAGGTGAAATAATTAAACTTTTTGAAGATATTCTAATTATATGACCAGTCCCTATATATATATAGTACTGTAAGCTTTTTTTTAACCCTGATCCTCAAGGGCCTCTGTTCTGCAAATATTAGCTCCAACTCTAATCAAACACACCTGAGCCAGCTCATTAAGCTGTTTGTTACTAGTAAGCAACAAACAGGTGAGTTTGATCAGGTTGAGGACAGCGGTCCTCCAAGCCCATGGTTGAGTACCCCTGCTATATGGCAAATCTCAGCTGTTTGATTTTTAGTCATTGTAAAATGTAAACTATGCTATTGCCACAAGGACTAATTTACGTATTCAGATTATATATATTAAGTTAATATTAATTACTTAGCGTATATTACATAGTTAAAATGATTATAACACGGTTATAGTTGCTTTTTGTATAGATTACATATTATTCACGCAATTGCTGTAAATTATTCGAAATTTGTAGATGCAGCGATTCTCAAATATTTTTGTCAGGCTAACTCCTTTAAATAAAATAGTTTAGTTAATATTTAAACAAAATTTTACAGTTCTATAATATCAGTTAATAGTCACATTATTTTAATAATGCCATCATTGTTGTTCTCTCTCTCTCCTTGTATCTTTGGGTCTTTTTGTATTTTAGTTGTGCTTTTTTATATATGATATGTATTTGTGTTATGGTGCTTTGCCTCTATTTTTAGAGTGACCTTTTAACATTCTGTCTAGGGTCTACAGATAAAAAATAGCCTTTTATGGCTAATTCTGGCACATTTTGCTGTTATGTCGATTAATGTGCATTGCCCCTGTAAACAAATAAACATTGATATGCAGGTAGACAAATTCAATATTTCTATTTTTAGTGTTGCTAAGAGTTTGAATTTATTTGTTTTGTTTTTTGGTGACTTAATTGGTTTTTAGACTATCAACTCAAAAGCCCACTTTAGTTGTGTCATTAAGTATAGTTTGAAAAGAAAAAAAAAAGTTTTTTATTAAAATGTTATGTTTAATGGTAAGTTCAAAACAAGCTAGATAAATAGGAGTAATCTAAAAAGTAGTAATAAATTACTTTACTTTAATTGCTTTTAATATAAAGTTAAGTATATAATATCCAACTTTACCTGCATAGAGCGATATAGAGTATATAGCCTCTCAATAACATGATTGTTGGTTTATATTGTTTGTATAGTTGCAAAACGTTAACTATATTATATGTAAGATATTGTAAACAGCTGCTGTGAAACGCTACTTACTGTGCAAAGTGCTATGCAACTAAATTTGACTTGGGCCCTTTAAATCACATGCACTGTACAAATACCCTATATCAAAGTAGATTTGGCCTTCATTCACCCCATTTAAAAAAGTTGATTAGCTCTCCTGATGTCAGATTTACTGCTTATGTCTTTACTAAAGCGCGCACATGAAGACTAACAAGTCGCTGCCATTGTTTTAGTTGCTATCATGCCATGCCGCATAGTTTCAGGATGCAATACATCGATGATGATGATATGCTGTCCCAAATGCTTCATTCTTCAAAACCATACCCGCTGACGTTTTTCACAGCTTCTAAAGCTGTAGAGAAGATCGCCAGTACATCCTGGCCAAGGGTGAAACATAATCCGACATCTGGGCCATGGAACTCCGATCGAGATTTGGGCGTGAGCCTACTCCCCAGGGAGTTGAGGTGGATTTGTGCTTGAATAACTACAGGAAGGGAGTCTTGTCTTGTTTTTGAAAAGATACATGAGCTTTTGTTACAAAATAATGTGTTTGGGATGATCCATGACTCGTCGTTGTGCGCTGAAACTTGAGGGAGTAGCATTACACGTCAATCAGCATCGTTAGTCATGAATCAAATGCTCTTTTTTTTTTTTATTACATAATAACATCCATTGTTTCATGATGTGTAATTGCTTTTATGTTATCTAAATATATCAATATATTCTATGCACAAAAACACAATGGAGGTCAAGTGCATTTAACCACGTGTTCTGCTTTACTTAACAACTGTTAAAAATATATATACAGGGCTACACAGCGCCATTCTAAGCACAACAAAACAATTGCAGAATTAACCCCATTCTGAACACTGAATACATAACATTTCCTCCCAACTTAAATTAAGAGTGACCATACACAACAAAATATTATTTTTATATAATTTTACTTCACTCTAACCACAGTCCTGCAATTACACTTTACTCATGTTTACTCGGCATGAGTCTTTTCAGTGATATCTTCCAGAAGGGAATGCTCTTGGGAACAAACGGGAACATACGGCACTTTTGAGGTGTCAGACGGTGGAACCTCTTGTCTCAACATTTGATCAACAGGACGTTTCCAGGATCCAGCAGTTGCCCACATTGATGATGGAGGAGACGGGTCCCGTTCTTGACATTACAACTCCAGATCTACATTTTATTTCCTTTTCGGTAGTCACGAAACACGAAATTCCCTTGACTTTGAGGGTTCTTGGCGTCGTAACTGCTGAGCCTCCTGAGATCGACTTACAGTTCTGGTAAGGCTTGATTTAAGAAGATCAAGCCAGGTTCTTAATTTGCGATTGAGGAATAACATTGCCGGTGACTCCTTAGTTTTAGCATGAGGAGTATTTCTGTATGTTACCAGAAATGCATTTTTGAGTGTTTGGACAAAACGCTCAGCTTGCCCATTACTAAAAGGATGATATGGTGCAGAAGTGGATATGTTGCACCCCATTTGACTTCAGAAAGAATTAAAACTCCTCAGCACAAAACTGTGGCCCGTTGTCACTGACTGTGGCATTAGGGACACCGTAACGACTGAAGAGTCCTCGTAAGACTGGAATAGTTTTGCTTGTTGTAGTACTGTCCATGATGAAGTACATATGGCCTTCAAATGGACAAGCAAAATCCACATGTAACCTTTCCCAAGGATGAGATGGCCAAATCCATGGGTGAAGTGGTGCAATACAGGGGGCATTTTGGATAGTTGCAAGTCTGTGGGTATATCTTTAGGTTTTGGTAATCGTCCAGATGAAACCATGTCTAAAACCACAATGACAAAGTGGGGTCTGTTAAGGTGTCACGTTTAATTTCAGCATTACTGACAGGCAGGGTGGCTACCTTATTGGCATAGAATACATCCACTGTGTCTAATTTCTGTGTGTGTGTTACTGGCAAGGCTAGCCATGAAAGTCCATGTGCATTGGCATGATGAGCTACTTTGTTATACTCAAGGACATAATCATTGGCGGCTAAAAGCAAAGCCCATCGTTGCATTCGGCTGCTGCCATGGATGGAATGCTCCTGTTAGAACTAAGAATAGCAGTTAACGGTTCATGATCAGTAAGAAGGGTAAACCTTCTTCCATATAAGTACTGATGGAATTTGCAAATTCCAAAATTTTGCTCAGGGCCTCCCGTTCAATCGGAGCATAATTTTGTTCCGCTCTGCTGAGTGTCCTGGATGCAAAAGCAATCGGCTTTTCCTCACCATTGGGGCACAGATGTGATATCACAGCACCCACGCCATACGGGGGCGTCACAGGTGAGACGAATGGGTAGCTCTGGATCATAATGCTTGAGTACAGCTGGTGAGGTCAGGAGATCCTTTGCTTTTTGAAATGATTGTTCACAGGGTACACTCCAGTAGCATTTCTTTTCTTTACAGAGAAAAATATTATGTGGATTCAAAACAGACGCCAAATTTGGAATGAAACGGGCATAGTAGCTAATCATCCCTAGGAAAGAGCGTAATTGACTTACATAATCTTTTTATTATTTTCTGGCGATTTGTGTTGTCCAGTGACATCAATGTAATGACCCAAGTACTCCAATGACTGTTTAAAAAATTTACATTTTTCACCCTCCAATTTCAGACCATTTTTTTCCAGTCTGGTGAGAACTTGATCTAGTGTCTTGAGGTGCTCCGCATCATCTCACTAGATAGCAGTGAGTGTTTGGAACCCCTAAGAGAACTTGGTCCATCGCTTTCTAAAATAATGCAGGAGCTGAGGCTATGCTGAAGGGTAGACGGTTTTAGCAAAATAACAATTTTTGAGTGGATGTGGTGAGTAACTAACTTGACTCCTGTGCCACTGGTATCTGCAAGCAAGTGTTTGACAAATCCAACTTACTAAATAACTGACCACTAGCTAGAGATGCAAAAAGATCTTTTATGCGTGGAATGGCTGGGTTGAGTGTTACTTTTAAATCACTACACAGTCTCACTGAACCATCTTTCTTTAGCACTGGTACCACAGGCGTGGCCCACTCACTGTACTGTAGTGGCGAAATCACTCCCATCTCTGTTAAACAAGTCAATTCAGTTTCTACTTTTGGTCGAATGGTGTATAGTACCACCCTTGGCTGATAGAATTTTGGAATATGATCAGGCTTTAGAGTAATCCTTGCTTCAGTTCCTTCCATAGTGCCCAATTCTTTCCCAAAAACTTTGGAGTGCCGTTTTAACACCATTTCTATAGAGCCTGCAACACCATGCTTGACTCTTTTTATGGTGCTGGTGCTGGTGCTTCTCCTGAATATGATTTTAAGAGAATGTCTTTGTACCAGCAGTCCTCATCTGTGTGGTTTGCTTTTTCTACATCTCCTACAACTGCGTCGCTGTTTGGGCGAGAAAACAAGCATCGCGTTTACCTTCAGGGATGTGCTAAGCTGCTGTGCTTCGCGAGCAACGGTCTCCGCGGCAACCGTGACCTCTACAGCTTTGTGAAATGTATGCTCCGATCTGCATATTTTGCGAGTCTCTCTTTGTTAACGCACCTGATTCTGATAATCAGCTCATTAGAAGAGAGCTCGGTGCATGAGCTGTGTTCCAATTGACATGTACCCTACACAGTGTCCGTTAAAGTTTACTTCACGTCGGACCAGGATTGAGAACCGCTGCGTTAGAGCATCTTCCAAATGTGTACCGAAGTCACAATGTTCAGAGAGTTGTTTTAAAACTGCCACGTATTGTGCAACCCTCTCTGCTTCCTCTTGATTGCGTTTGTGGAAATGGAATCGTTCTGCTATTATAAGGGGCTTCAGTGAAAAATGCTTTGTTAATGTTGTGACGATCTCCTGATACGTCTTTTCTCCTGGGTTAGTGTTAATGCCAGTGCCCATTATGGTTAACAAGCACTGGAACTTGTTTTTTCTCTTCAATATCATTGGCATTCACAAAGTGTACAAACCGTTCATTATATACTGTCCACTGCTCGGTGGCCTCATCAAAAGCATCAATATGCCCGATGGTCGCTATACTATTTGTGGATTGTGTTGATTTGGCGTCCCACTGTATGCTGGGGTAGCTGTTTCAACAATATGCACTCAATAGTCAAAATCTGTCTGTGCCAGTACAAGGTTGAAGTCAATATTTCCACAACACAACAATTACAGGATTAACCCCATTTCTGAAGACCGAATACATAACAGCTTTACTCCTTAAAAATGTAACAGGTGTGACTAGGGAAGATGAATCTTATAACACAACAGGAGTAGTTTTATTTCACAGTAACAATATATATCAAAATAGTTATTTTTGCTTTACAGTCTGTGATATCAACATTTTCGATTCCATAGAAATTTCAGTTGCACTTTATTTTACAGTATTTGTACTTACAGTGTATTTACCCAAGAAAGTACTGGTAGTGAGATAACTATATGGCACAGGGTTAGGTTTAGGGTTTTACTAGTTATTTTCATTACTATAGTACGTAGATGAGAAACAGGACTGTAAAATAAAGTGCTACCCGAAATGTCATGATTCTTGTCACCAGTGCCAATATCACAAAAACTATACTAGCCTAAACTCAAAGGAAAACTAAAGACTAGTAAACAGAAAAGAGAAACTATAAAACTATAGGATACTGTAGAACAAATAAGAAATGCTGCATTCTTTGTATAAACGTATCAAATGTATAAAAACACTGCATATTCTTCACTTTGTGAATTAAATGGATATTTCTTCTTATTAAATTTACAAAAGTGAGGTCAAGAGCAGTGGGAGATTTTGTCCTTCTGTTTTTTGATGATGAATGACAGACAGCAGGTATATTAGACTGCTGTCACTTTAAGAGCTTCCTGGACTCGTATTGTTACACATGTGTCCTCAGTTGTTTGTTTTCATTTAAGAACTAAATTACTTTGTTTATGAGGAGACTTTCAACACATATAAGTGTGTGTATGTAACCGTTCACAGCCTATAAAGTGGTAAAAAAATAACTTTGTTCAGTACTCCCACGGTCTATGAGCGCCGTCTTCGCGTGTCTCTCAGACAGAGCACACACATATAGTGAAAAGAGTTCTCTCTCACTTCTAAGGCTTAAAATCATTTGTTTTTAAACTGCAATGCTTGAAACCGTGATAGAAACAATAGTTCAAAATACTGGTTCATAAATTTCAACTAGTTAATAATACCTGTGATGTTGATTGGTTTTGATGTTTTCACATGGATATGTGTCCCTTTCCTTTGAATTGATATTATACAGAGCAGTTCTTTGGAACGGAAATCTAAATGATGGCAGTCCTATCTAATGTATTCTGTTAAATGAGGGATTAAATAAGATGGCTTGCTGGGAAGTGTATTCTGGAATCACAAATCAGTCTATCAAAAACTTGGAAATGTCAGCTAAATATTGAGTTAGTATTGGGTTGCTGTATTCTGTATAAGTCAAGTCAAGTTCTTTGGAAAGTAATACTTTGAAGATTCTTTAAGTCTTAAAGGGATAGTTAACTATATATTCATAATAATAATAATTTGCTCAACTCTCCATGCCATTCCAAACCTGTGGAACACAAAAAAAATGTTTACAAGGAAAGCCAATGAGTCAAAAGTTTTGGACCCTTGACAAAACAGTGGAAAGTTTATATATATATGTAATACCAATACAGATTTTTTTTGGTGCTTGTATGACTGCACAATTTGGACAGTTGTAATTATTCATCATTGTAATACATTACATCAATTTGTATGAATAATAAAATATTAAACAAAATAATAAATGGTATTATTAGAACATTTCAGTGCAAGTTAGTAGTCAAGAAAAACATTTATGGCTGTCTTAATTTTTTGTGTTCCACCAAAAACGTAATTCAAACACTTTTTGGAATGATAGTAGGGTGAGTAAATGATGACAGAATTGGCATTTTTGTTTGAACAATCTCTTTTAAATGTCACAGTCTTTCTGATTGTGGCTCAATAGCTTATCTATTTAGCAAATTAGCTTTTCTGTTGAAAGCACATCTTCAAAGTGTTTTTTTGGTAGTCATTCGCTGTGAGTTATCAGTTTATTGAGTCATTCCCCGTCTCTTTTCATCATCCCTTCACACGCATAAATAAAAGACAACGCTAATGTTTGCCTTCCAGTGGGTTTCTCTCCCTGTCCTCTCACTAGGTGTTCCCAGCTTTGGCTTGTGTTCCTTTCTAATGCAGACCAGACAGGCCTGGCTGGTGTGTGTGCTGATAGATTATTGGGTCTAATGTGGCTCAGAGTGTGTCAGCAACGACTTTCCCACGTTGCACAAAGGGGCCTCCTACGAGCCGGGGCCGCAGACACTCTCCCTGCACCTGTAACTAGAAAACCGACCGCCCCAACATCCTGGCCGGGTCCCATGTTGCACTTGGCATTTCCTCCAAGCGTCTGGGACCATGCTTGACATGCAAGGGCAGGCTCCGCCTTCCTCAGAGGGGCTGTGGTCAGCCAAGCGCAGAACCCCTTGGAATTCTGGGAGAGAAATGCTGAATCACTGTTGGAGCAGACAGGACGCATGCAGGATGCTGGCGCAGAGATGTGTCTCCGAACACAAATGTGCTGGAATGATTTTACAACCATTAAAAACCATAGACAAAACCTCCCACTCAGTTCGAGCAATCAAGGAAGGAATAACCATAAAAAGCCGGTAGACACATTTATGATTCAGAGCTGAAACAAAAACACAATCACATGCTGATTTATCATAACACTCGTTTAATTATTTTATTTTTATGCAATTTCTTAAAAAGTTACAAAACTAAAATATATCTAACTTGAATGAATATAGCTTTTGGTACATTTATCTACAAAGTGTAAGACCACTATATATATATATTAGGGGTGTAACAATATGTTGTATCGTATTGAACCGTTCGATACGAGGCTTTCGGTTCGGTACGCATACGAACCGAAGGATTCAGAAAAAAAAGAGAATAAACTGTAAAATATAATGTTTTCAGTGCTACGCTCAACAAGGCAGCGCAAACGACGGGACA
>JAUMHG010000076.1:6664937-6680609 GCA_032359395.1 Enteromius anoplus
TTTTGCCGTATCGAAAACATACCAAACCGTGACACTACTGTATCGTATCAAACCCAACCGTGATTTTTGTGAACCGTAACACCACTAATATATATATATATATATATATATTTATATTTGTATATATATTTAAATAATCCATTTGCTATGCATTTTTTAATGCTTACATCATTATAGAAATCAAATTTGCTAACTAAAAAGTATTTTTTTCCATTTGCAAAAATGATTTTGAATAATAACTTGAAAACTTTTAACTGCTTTTGTTTTAAATCAAAGGTTGTAATTACATAATTCTTAGCTGGTTGTTTGGAACTTCTAAACAAGGAAAAAAATGAATGGGATAAATAGTTCTGCTCGAAACGATTACAGGCACTATACTAAACATTTGAAAAACCAGTTTTAACTCTGGATAAAGGTACGTTTCACACTTGTGATTTAGAAGCAGGGTTAGCACCATTATTTACCCAAATATATGAAACCCTGTTAACTCTTCACTGCAGTGCCAAATGCTTTTGTCAGTCACAGAAACACAGAGCCCAAAAACAAGTAGACTGACATTTAAGAAGTTTTATTTTTACGAAAGCCAATGAAATCTTTATAGTACAGTGAGTAATAATACAAACAAGCGCAAAGTCATTATGTGCCTACAAGAAATTACCAAGGTTTTACCACAAAAAAAAGAAATAAGAATAGTTACTATAGTTAAATCATGGTAGCCACAAATGAACCATAGTTTTCCTGATCTAACTTTAGTTAACCATGGTATTTGTAGTAAAACTGTGGTAATCAATACTAAAAAAAAAAAAACATGGTTGGTACTTTTTTATTAATAAAACCATGGTTCATTTTTTAGGGGGTCAACAGGTTGTCCAGGATATTATAAAAACGCCGCAAACATGCAAATAAAACATTAACCCAGTGTTTAGGAGTGTACAGTGTGAAACAGCAGCTAATTAATACCCCGGGGCAAAGTGTTAACAATGTGAAACGAATTAACCCAGGATTCTGTATTCTGATTAACCCAGGATTCTGATGAGTATTCATATGTGAAATATTGTATTATTATATTAGTAACGTGCCAACAAAGAGAACGTCATAGAGTTCTTCTGCTGATGGCAGTGGCGTTGTTAAATTCTTAGCTTAGCGAAATGTTAATGTCAGACCTATCCTTAGCTTCACGTGAGAAACGCAGAAGATGTTGCTGTCTATGTAGAGCGCTTCAAATTATAGAGCTAATATATCACACTTTTAAGACTTCAAGAAAACAATGAATGGCCTACAGTAAAGATGGGGGCTGCAATCTCAGTGGTCAGTTTATTATTTATGCAAATGACAGGAAGTGATTACACGCCCCCACCAAACCGCGGTTTCCTCACTGTTAAGCTTACGATATAAAGGTGTTTTCCACTAGGTACGCAGTGACATGACAGCTGCCTGCTGATAAGCAAACCTCCATTTGCATTTGCTGTGCTTTTTTTCCGGTCTGGGTGTTTGTTATGATGGAATCTATAGATGGGAAGGAAAAGAAAGAACTGTGGAGGGAAACCCAGCATATGCAGTTGTCTGATAGGCTGGGTCCTCGTGTCCGCCCACAGTTTTCCATTTTGCTTTAGGCAACCCATGCGGACCAGATTATAATATGTGTGATTGTAATATCAAGGAGAGAGGTGATAAAAGATACTCTGGGCAGAGAGGCAGGGAATCCTTTTTCCATGGTGGCATCCCTCTATCATAGAAAGTCAAACTGTGTGATGTCAGTAGAAGATTAAACTGCAGCGTTTCCACTGTATCATCATTTAGACATCAAGAGTTTACTGCTTAAGTGTTCTCAAGACTCTACTTATTCTGACAGATTGTGACAGAAAATATAGTGGGATGTGGTTAAACTTTATTGTATTGGAATTCAAATTTTATGAGTATGTAGTACATTTTTAGGAAACCATTTTTGGTTTTCATGTGTATCTTCATTTAAAACGGCAAAAGTACAAACGATGAGTAACAAAACGAAAGCTTTTTATACTGAAACTTTTAGTGGCTGACTTACTGGTATGATGTCAATGACATACACTAGATAAATGCGGTTTTTAATTTCACACTTTGTTAAACTCGAAGCTATGGTGGAGCGAGTTTAACTTTTTGATTAATAGTATGTATTTTATGCAGGGAGTGACTGTTTTAAACGGTCTGGTCAGATGTTGAGGTATGCAGTACCCTGCACCTCTCCCATGTGGTTTGTGTTTTGACATGGGAGGTGCCATCCACTGTGTCCGAATGACGAACAGATAAAGCAGCCCTCTCCGGCCCTAATGACGCATGACATGCTGCTGCGTTTTGGGTCCTAATTTATGGCTTCCTATGTCAGCAGAGTCCTTCTCTCCGGGGAGGTTCAGGCAATTATTGACCTTGCATTCTGGACACGTTCCATGAGAAGGCAGAATCTGGAATTTTGATTACGGTACTCCGGGCCTGTGTGAATGCAGATGTCTCAGCCTTGGTTTAAACAGTTTGCAACGTCCAATGACGGGCAGGTGTGTTTAAAAGCTTTCCCAAGAGAAAATACATTATAATCTACAATCTGGAAACTGTCCTGTTGAACTTTTTGAAATTTGTAGCATAGGCCTATATGTTGTGAAACGTCATTTGGATAGATTTTATCAGTAAAAACCAACATTTAGAGATGGTTACAAATGCTACAAAAGAATGTATGCTCTTTTAACTTTGAGTAGCTTGGATCGTTTCCATGTGGGCCCATTTCAGTTTTCTAAAATAAATACATTTCACTTAAGTATTATTATATATAAGATCTTTTCCAAACGATCAGCCAAAGTACCAATCTCCAATATCACATGTATTTGTAAGTGCAAGTGGATATTAAACAATGCAAAAGAGGATATTGTATAATGAAAAAAGTTTATACAATCCTAATATAATGCAATTAAATAAAATACATATACTTTTTTGTTTTAATTATTGCATTTTAATGGCATACATTTACACACATGTTTGCGTATTGCATATTTTATTTTTATGACTTTCTTCATCATATAATATCCACTTGCACATAAAAAAAAATGTGGAGCTGTAAATTGATACTTTACTTCTTCATATCTAACTTAATTTAAGTACCTGTATAATTTTGTTTTTATTTAAAATGTATATTTAATTGAATTATTTGATAGTTTCAGTTTTTATTTTTTATTTTATACAGCTTTTTTGACAGCCTTAGATTTCTCTGCACAGTCTAGTGTTACTAAACTGAATATTCCAGTTGATTTGAGTTAGTTTCAAACTCTATTTGAATAAAATTTAGTCTGTATTTTATTTAAAATATATATACATATAGTTTGTGTTAACATTAGCACTGGTTCCTAATGGTTCTTCACACCAACCCTCTTGTTCTTTTCTCACCTGTCTGATTAAATAATCCTAAATCAACAATTGGTGTCGAGAGCATGTGTTCACGTGAAAGACAGTGTGAAACGCTAAGGGGGCTTTTTATTATAACCTTGCTCGCATAACAGGGAGCAGGTTTTATCTCTCCAAGCACTGAAAAAATTTAACGCTTCCACCCTGTGCAGAGCAAGGCTGACATTTTTACAATTAGCTATGAGCCCAGCAGACGCGAGTTTAGTGAGCGGCAATAAATTACACGCGAATGTGCGGAGCGTTTATCACTCGCCGTTTTTACCGTTATTGCTTCAACGACAGACAGAGAGAGGGTCTCTTTGTTCTTGTCTGTGTACTCATCTTTCCGATGCTCCTACATAAGTGTCGAGAAGCTGGTTTTGATAAGCCGCTGAAATTCCACATCTCCCTCCTATTGGTTTCTTCTTTATGTGTGATTTCACAGCCCATTGAGCCGAGGGCTCTGGTATGTCCTGCCCTCCAGAGTGGCTCATTTGGAATGGCGCTCATCTGCTCCTCGTCTGATATCCGGCCTGTTCCAGACTTTATGGATGTGAAATATAGGTGTTGTAGCACAGGGACCCTTTCCTCTCTGGGCACTTTGGGCGCAGGACGTCAACTTTCCAAACGATAGGCAGGAATGTTACTGTGAGTTGTCTCTAGAGCTTTGATGTCTGAAGAACGGTGGGCTTTCTGTGGGATTCTCTTTCCATCGGCCTCTCACGTTACCGTTGCGCTCTGGAGGGCTGCTGGCAGAATGGATTTATATGCCCGTTTTAAAAACGGGAACAACTTTTTTTCCCACTGTACAATAACCTACATGTACAACAGATCTCTCATAAAGTGCACGTTTTAAAAAGATTGCTCACCTGAAAGTGATAATTGTGTCATCGTTTACTCACTCTCATGTCTTTTCAAAATTGGACAGAAAAATGCATTTGCAAACACCTAAAAAAGGAACACAAATGCCTTAAACTAATTTCGTGTAACAAGCCATTCAAACTTGTTTAGAGAGCTGGATCAAACACAAGTCATTTGACTCTTAATTTATGAACTTGATAATGCTGCATCTCTCACTGCTTAAAAGGACAGTTCACCCCAAAAATAATTTACTCTTATGTCATTTCAAACCTGTACAACCTTTGTTCGTCTTATTTTACATGATCATCTTAACAATGTCCTTTACTATGTTTCTGGGCCTTGAGTGTGGTATTCGCATTGCTGTCTATGAAGGGTCAGAAAGCTGTTCATCAAAAATATCTTAATTTTTGTTCTGAAGATGAACACAGGTCGACATGAGGGTGAACTATCCCTTTAATAACGGCTTTAAATGAAATCATTCAAAGTAATTATTTTACTTTTTGGGTCTTTTCAAGAATCGATCTCTGTGCAATGTGATATGGATTAACTCTTTCCCTGCCATTGACGAGTTTTACGTCAATCCGTGCTCTAGGTGTATGTTACAGTAAGAAACACCCTAGCGCAGGGTTTCTCAAATCTTACCCTGGAGGTCCAATGCACTGCAGAGTTTGGTTAGAGCTAAACCTCCAGGGTAAGATTTGAGAAACCCTGGCCTAGCGCATGTCCTGAATGAGTTACGCAACTTTTTGGGTCTACTGGCTTTGAAAAAAAGACGATAGTCATAAACGGAAGGATCAGAGACGATGTGAATCATAATATAGAATATATATATATACATTAATTTTGCAAGTAGATCATGTTTTGACCATTTTGAATCTGATCGCGATGAGGTTAGGCTAGTCAGTGATGGAGATCCATCTGCAGACACAGAAACATCTCTAGTTATGTTGTGGATAGATTAATAACCCGGCGATATGAATGTGTTTTTGTGTGTAAACATGTATAAACGTGTGTGTTTGTGTGTGCATAAAAGCTTGTGTGTTTGTTTGCTTGCTTGTTTTTTCTATTTACTGAATGCAATTTTTAATAATTCTTGTAAATATTTATAGGTGAATGAATATGATATCTGAATGCATTTTGCCTGAAAATGCACTACTTTCATAAAAATGCATTTTCTCAGTTTTTTGTCCAAAATGTTGTATTTCTGATTAAACTTACATGCATTCAAGTGATGATAAAACATGAACACATAAAGATAGAATAAAATGTTTGCATTTTGATATATAATATGTTCGTATATATAGTACATAGCAGAAAATATTCTGTAGTCTGTTGGTGGCTGGCAACTTTTTTTAAAAACGCTGGCAGGGAAAGAGTTAAAGGCCCATTCCACCAAGAGCGATAACTATAGCAAGAACAACATTATATTGTTGGAATTACTTTTACAACTTTTTTTTTGCTCATGAATTATAAAAACATTGACACAGCCAACCAAATCCATCCAACTTTAAAAAGCTTGAGCATAACTAAAGTAAACAAAGCTTTATCGTACATTGATATGGATGCAAAAATAGTTATCTTTATAGTAATCTTGTTGCAAACAGACCTTAAATGATGACAGAATTGTCATATTTCGTTGAACTATCCCTTTAAACCGCAAGAAAAAGTTTCCCTCCATCTCCCCTCTTTAGCGGCTGTAATAATTGTTTAGTCTAGGATGAGAAATGTCACAACCTCACCGCCGTGAGTCATCCATAAATTTGAATTCTTCCATTTACCTCTGATCCTGCGGCATTAGCTTTTTGACGAGAAAGCAGCTCTGACTCTTTTGATGTCAACAGCCTGTAAAGTTGTGTAATAAATAAAACAAAGAGCAGGATTTGTGTTTCCATTCACTCACACGAGCTTCGAGTGGCTCAGAGACCCATCTGTTGGACGGCCGGGAAAAGCCCACCGGTATTGGAGGCTGATCTTGAGCAAAAGAGATTGTGTCTGTGTGTACACCTGCAGAGTGTTTGAATGCGTTTCAGATTGTGGGGCTGTTTGTAGTGCTGCCAAAGACGCAGTGAGCGGTTCCTCGTCGTCAGTGGTTAATGGACGACTAAATGGGCTGTGTCTTCAGCAGCATGTCTCATAGAGATGAGGTGGCAGAGAAAACAAATGATGAAATGCCGATCAAAGACCAGCAGGGGGCCAGGACTGATGCTCTTGGAGTGGACCGTGGATGAGCTTCGGTGGGAAGCTGTGCCTGACCATGGGAAAAACCCACCGGTCGACCAGATGAGAGCTTAAGCCTGGGCTTCATCTCTCCCCAGTAAAAACATGACATGATCGGGTCTAAAAACGTGCAATATGGGAACGCCCATATCACAAATGTTCCCTCTTGAACTGAATGTTCTCACATTCAAGAACACTTTCGCTGGCTGAAACTGTGGCTTAGTGGTTGGCAAGAGAGAGATTGATCCATGGTGCTCATGTGGGATATGCACGTTTGAATCCTGTGCTATGAATTAAAAGCAGTGAGTGGTTTCATAAATGCCTCTGATATATATATATATATGTATTACGGTAAGGAAAGCCCTATCGCATGGCCTGAATACATTATGGAACTTCCCAAGTCTACCAGCTCAAAAAATAATCATAATATACATCAGATATGTAGCTGATGCATGTAGATCGTGTTTTGACCTGTGTTTTGAATCTGATCATGACGAAGTAGGCTAGTCAGTGAAGGAGATGCCTTTACACACACAAAAACATCTCTAGTTATGTCGTGTGCGTGTTTGTGTGTGTCTGTTTGTTCTGAATGCAAAACATTTTTCTTAGTTTTTTTGTCCAAAATATATTGCTAATGAAACCTATCTGCGTTCAAGTGATGATCAAACATGAACACATAAAGATAGAAAATTACGGGGGGGTTTTTTGCTTAAAAGCAGTGGCTTGGATCTTTATTTTTTATATATAATAGGTTCATATATACATAGCAGAAAATATTCTGAAGGCCGTCAAATTTAGGTTAAAATCATCAAAAATGTTGGAGGACAAAAAAAAAAGTGGCCGGGAAAGAGTTAAATATGATAGTAAAATGTGAGAATCAAATATAATGCATAAGACTTCCTATATGTTACATGATCAATGTTTAATCCCCATAATATTGAATTGCATTATGTGTTTTGTCCCAAAATAAAAAACAAAGACATTTTGTAAGGAGATAAAGAGGGACAACCAATGTTTCTATGCATTTTTTTTGCAAGAAGCCTGCTTGAACTGATCAAATATCTCATTTATGTATATTACAAACGATCAAAATTTTACCTTACTTTTTACCATAAAAATGTCAGAAACTGCCCCAAATTGCCTGTTTTTCAATTATTGCTCAGTTTGAGTCTCTAAATAAAAGTTTGAAATTCAATTCAAATTTTTTTACATTTTGTATAGCGCTTTTCACGATACATATCATTGCAAAGCAGCTTTACACCAAAGTAATGTTTTACAGTATATGTAGTAGTAGTTTGTACATGTACATATGGCATAGATGTGAGGTAAAGATCAATTAATGACGTAATTGAACAGACAAGGAACATTATAAATTAGTAGCAGAATATTTTATAACATATTTTATATGTTATATGATCATTTAAAGACTGATGTATCAAACATGATACAATTTTTTTTATTTTTAATGTATTATTTTGTCTAGAAGTCAAATAAACCCTGTATTTATATGTAAAAAAAAGTTGCATTTATATTTAGCCATTTAGCATGTAGTATGCAATATTAAATCCCAAAAGTGAATTCATTAAGAATCATTTAGCGAAATTGGCTGCTAAAACAACATTGTTCATGCAAATAAACAACTGCATAAGTTGTCACAATTCAATCATAGTGCACCCCCCCACTCAGCGCCTTTGCTACAGGGACCGATTGAATGTAGCTAATGCTTGCTTTCTACGCTCCATGTCCATGAGTGATAGGCTGTCAGATTCTCTCTACTTCAGCTTGAAGCCTTCCATGTTATCCTTGTTGGATGCCCCCCCTGTGAGAGCCAGGTCGATAGAGGTGCTTGGCCCTGTCGATCCATCACCCCCCTCTCTGTCCGTAAATTGGCCTCAGAGGCATGGAGCTCATCTCTTGGGGAAAGCGCCACTGTTTAGCCAAGGCAGTGAAGGAAATGAAAATGCAATCAGGGAAACCATTAAAGCAGCTTAGAAAAATGACTCCTCACTGTCCTTTGACAAAGTCCTCCGTTCGTCTTCCTCCGCCGCCTTTTAGTCCGCTCTGATATATTTAGCTTTGACACATTCCACATTCCGCCTTTTTTCCTTTCGTTTGAATCCAACGGTGAGCTGATGAATGCGTCCCGTAAAGTAGCGCATGTCCAGATTTATCGATTGAGCTTCTCTGAGTGGTGGCGTGTTATTTGAAACAGGGGGGGAGTCGTGTGGGGGTGTCACCTGGGGTCCCGGGACGAGCGCTACTTGTGATCTGAGGTTCTCAGAGATTGACCACTTCCAGGTTGGGGGGTTAGACTAAACATATTTCAGCCCATAAGTGATTTGGCCTATCTCATTAGAAAAATAATGATGTAATTGACTGTTGTTACAATATATAGTCAGATATTTATCTTTGAGCCCTCTGTTCGGTTATGGGCGGCCAGGCCTTTATCACAAGCCTGTCTCCCCCCGGCTTGATTCATGGTCTTTGTCTGGCAGCGCAAAAGCAGATGCTGCTTATTTACTCAGAGACTGTAATTGCACACACACAACACCGGTAATTACCCTTTTGATTGCAATTTATTGGCCACAGGAGAGGATGAGTTATAGGCTTTGTCCCGTAGAGGCATCTGCATCCGAATCCATCAAAAGTCCACGCTCGTGTTTACATCTCAAACCTCGGAATGCGTCGGAGGGCTTAGAAGCGAGGCTTTTTAAATGTACCGTAAATGCCAGAGCGAATTTTAGTCGGGAGGAACGTTTTTGATTCGATTTAGAGACCTGTTTTGGTATTGATTTATTAAGCACTTTGAATTTACGTTTTGAAATGGTGTCGTTTTCTTTCCTCCCTCCGTTCTGTGCGTTTACCGGGAAAACTCAGAGCACCTTTAAATTATCGTCTGGAATATTGAACAATTTCCTGCCTGAATAATGTCCTCCTTATTGAGCCTTATACACGCTTGTCATCAATCACCAAAACAAATTTAATTTAACCCTGATTTATTACCGGTCCGAATGCCTCTGGGACATTACATGCAACAGGCTTCAGCCGTACAGTGTGTCCCATTATAGATTAAGAGTTGGATTTCCAGACTTGATAAGACCTTCCACGAGTAAAATCCTCACAAAGAGTTTCGTAAATGGATGGTTATGTGTGGTGTACTGCACTGGCCGTGGTAAAATGACTTCACTTTTCACCGTTCACAATGATTTGACTGTCATCCCTGACAACTCAGTTACGTGGCTCGTTGTCATGTTTTGCACTCATTTCCTGTGCTTTGGCCAGCTC
This sequence comes from Enteromius anoplus, assembly GCA_032359395.1. Lineage (NCBI taxonomy): Eukaryota > Metazoa > Chordata > Actinopteri > Cypriniformes > Cyprinidae > Enteromius > Enteromius anoplus. The sequence goes on from JAUMHG010000076.1 coordinate 6,674,706, forward strand.
AACTCCATTTTCACATTAGCACATGATGGACCATTCTTTAAGATGTTAAGTCAGAGTCTGGGTTTTTGTCAAGGTTCTGTAAGGTGGTTGGATTTGTTTCAGGCTTGTCTAAATTATTGACTCTGAGGTTTTCCGACTGTTAGCAGTGAGCCTGAAAAACAGCCATTTAAGACGCTGAAAAATATATGTATCACTGCAGAAAATAATAAAGATAATAAAGTATGATTCATGTAACACTGCTGTTGAAAGGTTTGTTTGTTCTATTCATTCTAATAAAAAATGTATACCAGAAATTAGAAATTAATACTTTTACACATCGACAATGGATTTATCAAAAAAACTTCTATTTTAAATAATTAGGAATAAACTGTATCACTGAATCATAGACATTTTTATTATTTAGACAACAATATTAAGCAGAACAGCTGTTTTAGCATTGATAGTAATTGATAAGATAAGAAAGAAAGTAATGATGCTCCAGGAATAAATTACTTAAATATAAAAAAATGTTAAAAAAAATTAGGTTATTTATTGGATACCCATTTATAGGGTTATTTTTATCTGTGAAAATATTTTCACAATATTTTTGTTTAACTGTATTTTTTATCACTTAATTGCAGCCATGGTGTGCGTGAGAGAGTTCTCTCAAAATAAATAAATAATATAAAAAAAAAACATAAATACATGTGATAACCTCAGGCTATTGAGCAGCAGTAAATATATGTATATATGTTTTAAATAAAGAAAAATATTTGAGTTACACATGAAGTAAATCGTTTGCAGATGTTACTTGGTTTGATATTTTGCATTCAATTTAAAATGATTTTTGACTATTTTGAGTGTAAATTAAACAAAGTTTTTTTTGTGAGCACTATGTACCTTCATAGTATTGAGAGTTATGACTGATCTAAGATCACATGATGCATAACATTTATGTCTGAGATGGACACATACATAAAGATACAACAGGGTGCCTGAGACAATTAACTGACGTTATTTGATCCGGCCAAATACTGATTAATCAGGGAGAGGAATGCACACACATCTGTGTGTGTGTGTGTGTGTGGGTGCTGTCCACGCCTCTCTTGAGTGGGCTGGGGTGCTGGGGGGTTTGGGTTCAGAGGGAATAGGCTGTCAGCTGTGAGAAATATGTCATGGTTGTTGCGTCCCATGCTGCACATCTGGTGCTCATTGGCAGGATACTGGAGAGAGCATCAGCCCCGACAACCAGGTGGATCTGCCAATTCTCAACCCGCTTCTGTCACTGCGAGGGTCTCCTGCACCCCTTCTCACAACACTCTCACCATTCTTGTTTTCTTTCGCTCTGCGTCCCTCCAGAGCCATGACTCTCTGTCGTAGCCATTTCATTCGGTTGTGATGAAAGGGCTTCAGGGATTGTGACAGACATGTTCTATAAGACTTCCTAACGTCCGGTCGAGGAGAGCAGCATCTGCCTGTAACATCTGACTGTCAACTCACATACTTTACAGTCCTGCAGGATACACTTCCTTTTTATAAATGATACTTTTATGGCCTGTGTGTGCTTAACGGCGTCGGGCAAAACTCTGAATGCAAAATGAATTAAGGTTTAATTTACCCTTTACTGCGTTCATGATGCAATGGAAGAATCTTTTTTGTTCAAATGGTTCCATAAAGAACCTTTGTGTATCACAAAAGGTTCTTTGTGGAAAAACAAGGTTCTTGGGATTATAAAAAGGTAGGAAAGTCAAGGTTCTTAAATGAACCTTTGACTGAATGCTTCTTCTATGGCATCGTTGTGATGAACTGTTTAGGCACCTTTTATTTTTAAGAGTGCATGTGGGAATTTGAATATACTTGGCCACCCCATAAAGGATGTTAAATGGAAATGGGAGGAAGAAAATTTTACTAAACTGTCGTTCAAATGCTGTCTAAAAGAGGAATTTCTTTAAGTCTAACGATTGGAACAGACCATTGAAATTACATGAATAATATTGAAAAAATTTTCTGATTCATATTCACTGTACTCTTTAGCTTATTACGCATTCTAAATTCAAAATCTATTTGTCATTCAAATAACTCTTTCATTATTTGAAATAAAGATAAAATAAAATATAAATAGTAGAGGAAAAATGTACGTTTAAAGGAAAATTGAACATTTTTTAAAACCATCAGTAGAGCCATTAAAATCTAAATCTAAAACCAAATGTATCTATCTGGTCTATCTGTCTATCTATCTGTGCATTTATCTATCTATCTATATATCCACACACACAGACACACACACACACACACACACATATATGATTAATGATGATTTCTATAAAAAAATTAAATGTACCCAGTTTTATTAGTTTACATTTGTAAACTTTGCAGTTTAGCGGAAGTCTCTCCTTAGCTGTTCTGTCTTTGGACTCGATGACTTTCCAGAGCAAAACAGGATATCAGTTGCACCTGAGTTATCAGACATTATTATTTCAGCACACTGTGTCCGCACATTTGATTTATTGCAAATTTTTTGCATATCGGCCCATAACGTGGCCGATTGGCAGCATAAACCCACTTATTGGCCGGAGGAAACGCAAGCCTGAAAACGTTGACCTAATAACATTAGATAAACGTTAGATAAACACAGAGCTGGAAGGAGCCAAACAAAACAGAGGGAGCAGAAAGCGTCCTGTCAGTTTCGGGTTTCTGATAGTAAGTGTTATTTAAAAAGCAGCTGATGTGGGTTATGTTGTCTCACTCAAAGCCATCTGTTTCCTTACCTCACACAGGCTGCTCTTAGTGCCTTGAAACAGCTGTCAGAACAAGGACTGGACCCGGTGGATGGACCAATCAAGGTAGAAAATGGATCATGTGACATGTAAGTATACCACATCACCTCCATTTCAATAAAAAGATCCAGAAGAAATCCGTTTTGTTTCAATGACGTTATATCTAAATGACAAAAGCGCTCAGAGGCAATCTGGGTAGCCATTGCCTTTTATATAAACTGTTAGGAGATTCTCAAGATGATTTAACAAAATGAACATGATTTATGCTTTTTTTCCATTTAAATATTTACAGATCATCATGTTAGCGGCCTTGAAATGCTTCCCATGTGTTGTTCCGAGCAGAGTTAGCTTAATTTAAGCCATTATATTGGCCCGATTCTTGCATAAACCAAAAAGAAATAACTGTTTTTGAATGCTGTCCTGAAATTTATGATGTAACATCAGTTCATTACATAAGTAAATAACGGTTTATTTAAAAACAACTGCCACAGTATTAGTATACAGCACTGGTTTAGTGATTGATTGATTGAGATCATTGTCACAGGTTGTGTAATCGGGTGGGGAACATGAAATGAATCAGCTTTGCTCATGAATATTCATTTTGCGATTTGACAGCCATATTTGATTTGCATAAGGGAATACCTTAAGCGTCTGTTCACATCAACAGTTTTACAGTCGTCGTTTTATGTAACCAATTAGTGGTTTTTTTTTACAGCTAAACAAAACTCTTAAAGGGAAGGGAAATGAAAAATCAAACATCTGTCATGAATTACTCACCTGTATGGCTTTCCAAACCTGAAAATTAGGCCTTCGTTCATCTTCTGAACACAAATGTAAGATATAGACAGCAACACAACTACCACTTTAACATCGTTAAAACACTTGAGTTACCGTCTTCTTTCATTAAGCTTTATAAAATTACGGTTGATCCACTGATGTCACCTGGACTATTTTAACAATGTAGTTCCTACCTTTCTGAAACTTTAAAGTGGTAGTTGTGTTGTTGTCTATGCAGGGTCAAATTTTTTGATTAACTGTCCCTTTAAAAGTATTTTATAGTATAGTATTTTAGTCCCAGGAGAACAAACCGAAAAAAATCAAATAATAATGGATCAAAACCTTTCATCAAAGTTGCCCTAAGACAAGAATACGTGTTGTTTTTGATTTTAAAACAACTAGTATGAAAGGTTTTGATCCACTTTGAATGTTGACTACTGTATGTAGTTTAATAGTAATAATATAATATAAAAATTAGACATGTTTCACCAATTTCTACTGCCTGTTTTGGTATGAACGGCAGGTTGCATGGATGGGAAAACTATTTTCTCAAGCCAGGTATGGAAAAATGAAATTTTTAAACCCTGGGTGTATCAATATTTTCGGCTATTCAGATGTGCTCTAGAACGCAAATGTTTTTAAGTCATGGTTAACTACAGCCTGTTGGAATATATGAGCCGTTCACGATTTCTCCAAACTTCCTTTTTCAGTTGAAAACATGTCAACACTGAAAAGAGAACTACTTGTCAGAAAAAGAAGTACTCATTCTATGCTTTCACTTGTGTTATTGCCTCCTTCAGATCAATCACTTGTGTTCATTTTTGGATAAAAACATGCGCGTACTATAAGTGGATAAATGTAATCATCAAGCCGTTTTATTGGATGTTAAGTTAGCACACACTGCTCACACACAGTGTAGTAAATATCAGTGACAGGTGGAGCTCCTTTCTGATTTTGAGCTGCAGACACAGACAAGATTTGTCCTTTAAATGTCAATGTCTGAAACCTGTCAGATCACTCCACTTAATGACTAAAAGGATTACACACACACTGGCTGAGCTTATGACTTTGACAGAAACACACGCACACAATATGGATTTTTCCTGCAGTGGAAACCCTCTGGCCACTCCACTCCGTGTCTTTGCATGATCTTTATCCTCTTGTAATCAGAGGGGTTGCTGTGGGAAAAATGAATCTCTGTCATATCCGTGATGAACAGAGCGCTGGAGAATGAAATATGAGAATGGAAATGATAGACACACCAGAACGGAAATCTCACCAACCCGTTCAAGAATATTTTCATAGTAGGTGTGCCGTAGGAAAAGGTTAAAGAAATGTTTATTTACAGTGGCTTTGGCTTCTCAGTGCATACATGAGCTAGAACAGAACAAAGAGGAGAAACTCCCCTGTTCAACCGCTCATATAGGGCACAATCACAGGGGCTGATGAGAAGCTAATACTTCAGTTAAAATCAGTAAGATCCAGTTATCGGCACATCACTGCATTACTTTATATCCTTTATATGTACGTTGTTGTTCAAAAGTTCATTTGATTAAACTGTAATATTGTGAAATATTATTACAATTCAAAATAAATGTATCTGTATGCATATCTGTGACCCAAAGCTAAATCTTCAGCATCATTACTTCAGTCTTGATTGAATCTTCAGAAATAATTCTAATACGCAGATTTTGTGCTCAAGAAATATTAAAAAAGATTTGTATGAGTACTAATACTCAAATTAAGAAAAAAAGTCACTTTTGATCAATTTAATGTATGCTTTCTAAAAACAATTTAAATAAATTCTTTAAAAAAAAACTGACCTCTAACTTAAACGTATAAATGTAGAAATTATTATTAAATATTAATTTCTAACATCATTTTATAGGTATTGATAGAACCACAAAACTTATTTCTTAATAAATGATTTTAATGTATGTTATTTTATCATTCTTATTTTTTATCATTTGTATTTTATTAAAGAGTTAATGTATAGTTCTGTATTTTTATATTTTAAATTGATATTGTTTTGTATTATTAACTGACCCCTAACTTTTAAACAGTAAAGGTTATTATTAAATATTAATGTAAAATATAATTTTATAGGTATTCATAGAACCACACAACCTATTTCTTAATAAATAATTTTAATGTATGTTATTTTATCATTCTTATTTTTTATTCTTTGTATTTTTACTATAGATTTTATGTATAGTTGTATATGAATTTTTATATTTTAAATGTATATTATTTTGTGCTATTTACATTGTAATTTGTATTTTCTTTATCTATATTCATTTGTTATTTAAATATATATGTGCATTATATTTTATATATATTTTTTTTTTTTTTTTTTTTTTTTTTTTTTTTT
>JAUMHG010000076.1:6690208-6708648 GCA_032359395.1 Enteromius anoplus
GGGGGTTTGGTTCCTTCAAGGGAGCAGACTTGGATCAGTTTGAAGCTGTACTCGTGTCTTGCATGCCAAACTGATGGTAAGTATGCATGCAAATGAAGCATTAGGATAGATTGAGCCTATGGTGCACGTATGCTTACATCTTCCAAACACTACACTCTACAGTATTAAAAATTGATTTGGAACGTTTGGACTATGTGCTGCTTCCAATGAGACAGTGTAGCATGATAAAACACAGAAAGTCACGATTCACGCAATTGAAAGTCTGGTCTTGCATCATGTGGTGAAGTACGCATTTCTGCTGCAGAACTTGAAGCCTTTCAAATAGCTCAGTGGTATCAAAGAAAATGTGATGTACAGAGATAGAGACATTTGTTAACATGGGAAGGCATTACATTACTATTTAAGTCATACCGTTCAATCTACATTTAGCTGGTCACATTAGCATATCACTCGATGTTAATGTTGGGTTTGATTTTGGTAAAGTAACTGGGCTGATAACCAATCCAGTGTTACCAATTTAACCAGCATTACCCACCCAGCTGCGCTTCTTGACCAATACCAAACTCAACATTGCAAGTCTATTTTACTGATGCCGAGTTTGACTGGTAAAGCAGCTAATTTGGAAATGTTGGGTTTGGTCATGTGACTGGTCTGGTAATCAAATCAACCCAATATTACCTATTAAGCATTGCCAGTCTATCTCATAAGAAATTGAGTTTGAATTCACTAAGCAGGTTATATTGTGTTTGATTTTGAAGTAACTGGGCTGGTACTAAATCCAAATGTTACCAATTAAACCAACAATACCCATCCAGCTTCAGTACTTGACCAAAATCAAACCCAACATTTCTTAACTTGACTTTGGTCAAGTAATTTTGGTTTAACCGGTAATGCAACATTACAAAATAAACCAAAATCACCTTACCAGCTACACTTGACCAAAATAAAACCCGACATTACCGTTCTAGCTACTTGACTGATGTTTGACTAGTCAAGCAGCTGGAAATGATGGGTTTGATTTTGCTTGACCAAATTAAACCCAACATTACCAGCTCAGGCCCTTGACCATTAGTCTATCAACCGTAACCTCTAATCTAGCAGAAATGAGCAGAAATGGCTAAGAGTCTTTGTAAATACCCAATCTGCTGTGGAATGAGGGGGCCGCCACTGATGTGGGCATGGCCTTGCTGACCTCTCAGACACGAAATGTGTGAAACCGAACAGAAGTTCATGTCTTAATTCATAGCTTCCGTAATTGCTTCTCAGCGCCTGAGTTTACGCTAAATTAACTTCCAACAGCAGAGAGCTTCCTTGGCCCTTGCAGTGGTTCTATGCCTGTTGTGCTCTCTAATTGATACAAGCTCAAGTGCATCGCTCCTCACAAAGCTCTTCACAGCTGCTGTGTCAGACTGGATTAGTGCTAATGTTTGACCAATAGGAATATGCACAAATATTGTCCCACAGAAAAGCCCAGATGGCCGTTAATTAAGAGAAAGTGGACCGACCCGAGAAATGTAGCAAAGCATTGGCCAGATTGATGTACAGCCCTCAGACTGTAAGCCCAGAGAAAATGAAGTGGGGGCTAATTGATATGCTGCTACTGTATTGCCAATGTCTCATTAAAATGGGGGACGGGATCTATGGAATCAAAATGAACACTGAAGCGGTTTAACTGAACTCAGATAATCCAAATTAAGCCAATGGTCGATCTTGTTGGCCAAGAGCTCTGCAAATATAAGCTGCCCCAAGTCAAATAACGAGTACAGGTGCATCGGCCTTAAGCAAGACCATCTAAAACTACTCAAGTAAGACCCTTCTGCCTGGCTGCTCCCTTTCTTCTGGTCTAGCAGGAATGCGGGCTGGAGAACTTGGCTCCTGTCATTTGGCATCTTGTCAAGCTGATCCCTAGACAAGAAAGCAATTGTCACATAAGTGGGTCAGGCAGCAGCTCCCCATTACCAGAAGGCTTGTGTACAAGACTCTCTTTCCCTTGATGCTTTTCTCTAGGGACAGCCCTGAGTCTTTTGCTTCAGCCACGCTCACTTAGCAACTAGGAGGATTTCACGGACACCACTACGCACAGGTGTGAAATGCACTGCTCGGATATCGCCCATTATGGGGTCACCATCAGTGAGGAAGAAGGTTCAGCACTCCAAAATCTGACTAGGCACTGAATCTGGTCATTTGCATCACTCAGACTTTTACTTCGCCAAGTACCAGTCAGTCCACCATAGTCCTACTCCAATGGGCTAATCGATCGGAAAGGGCTTAGCGGAGAACTCACTGGTCTTGGGACTCAAATGCAGCTGTAAGTATGGAAAGAGCGGAGGGCCTCAGTCTGGAAGAACACTGTTCTGAGATAATGGCCTCACTTCCTGTTGGCTCCTCTAGTTTTGTTGCATTCCCACCATGCTATCCAACAAAATAAAGATGATGTCCATCTGGAGTTTACCCTTCCTGCCTTTCAGTTTTTAAAACACAGCGGACCGTTGAAATCAAGGCACTGAACCGGCTGCCAGGTCATGTTTGAAACTCTTTAAGAGGATGATATGAACCTGTTGTGAAGACAGACTTAAGAAAAAATGTGATGCAAGGAAGGATTTGGAAGGCAGTAGCTTTAACTTGGAAAAATACCAAACAGTTAATGGAATAAACAAAATCTCTGAAATGCAATAAAGCGAAAACACATACAAAAAAAAACGTGACACATATTTTGCAATTTATTGCAAAACAACTGGCGTGGGAAAGAAATGGACCTGAATGCCATATTAGCACATTATGGAGAGATTGAAGGCCATGAAATGGCTAAATGAGTTTCTTTCGTATTTTGTCACATGTGTGATTAAAATAGTTTAGCCAGGATATATTAAGCATGTTGTACACAATCAGTATTATTCAAATGTTTTTTAAAAAGGCCATACAACTTTTTGTATATTTTTAAAAAATTGCAATAATTAAAAATAGATACATAGAAAAATATTTTTTGTAAAAATGTGAACAAATAAGAAAAACACTTTGTAAAAAGTCAATTAAGATAATATATATATAAATATATATATATATATATATATAGATAGATAGATAGATAAATGACCACCAGGGCCGTCATATGGAAAACTGGAAAAACATATGTGACAATATACAAAAGGCTCTTTAATTTAAGTGACAGCGCTAAACGCTGTCAATGCATAATTAAAATGTCATGTATGTACAAAACACACCAACACAGTTAGTTTGTAAATGGAACGACAAAAGAAGGGAAAAAAGGAACCACATACAAGCAGCAACCAATTAAGAGAACATGTTTGTGTCAGAAAGAAAGAGGAAAAGCAGTGTTGGTGCATTTCTATTCAGCTGGCTTGTGGCTTTAATGACCACATCCTCCACTCGGTATTCCTGGCCTGTCCTTAATGATTAAGCTTTGCTTTCATCTTAAACCCCCACAAGGAACCATGCGCTGCATAAAGCTTAAGCAAACACAACCAAAACCTTAATGAGAATCCCAACTCTAACAAGTGCATCTGCTAAAGCACCTCTGTGGCTTACACTGAACAACTTAACAAGTTGAAAAAATTCAAATGTGGGTAGCAAAGAACATGGTGTACACTTAAGCTCAGTTTGTGGCCAAGCATTTTCATGCTTCATTAGAAGGACTTCCAGCATTCTTTCACATATCTGCCAATGTAAAAAAAAATAATAATAATAATGTAATGTGATATCATAACACCCTGAGTCCAAGTAAAAAGCTATTAGTATTTATTAATATGTTTATTTTCCAGGAAGTCTGGAATGATGTCAACCCTCACCTCTCCAAAAAAACATTAACCATTCTTTTTTACAAATCATTAAAAAGCAGTGCAGGGGAAAAAAAACATCCACAATCGACCTCAACGAGACTTTGGTGGCATGATTTAAAACAAACTGTCTCATTACAGCTCATCCCATAAGGTGGTCTCAGTAAGACAGTGCAAACTACAGACAGGCCGTTTACGCATTTACTGGCGAGAGGTTAATTAGTGAGGCCAAGTAAGAATGGACTTGTCCAAATGTCACTTCCCCAGGCAGGATGTGCTCTTCAATGGGCTTTAAATTAACAAACCAAAGCAGAGCAGATTGTTCCTGGTGATCTTACTAAAACCCCCTGCTGGAGTTCTCTTGCTCAGAGCTCGTTTATATTTGCAGATCGAGGGGCTTTGGAGAGGAATACGTTGAAGCGGCAGGGGGCATGTTAATAAAACCTCTCTGAGTGGAAGTATGGTTTTAAGATCAGTTCTGATGTTATAACTCACAGGGACTGACCTGATGAAGTCAGGAAGGGTAATCTGATCCTAGATCAGCTCCTGTACTGATATTCTTACTGAACACATGCCAGATCCTCATAATCTCACAGCCTGTGGATGTCTACTTCGGTAGAACATCCAGACTGAGCCGTAAATAATAATTCTGGCTGCCACAAACAAAGAAATTATTAAAAACAACTGGATAACATAGACTAAGGAAGAAAGGGCGGATAAGACTGGAGCGATTACATGAGGAATATGCAACAGTTATTGGGGTGTTTTAATTGTTGGTGGGGGGGTGGCCCATCTCAGACGACAGACACATTTGTCTGCGCTCAACGACAGCAGACGGATTTAAGGACTGAGCTTCTAAGTGCTTGCTGTAATTGATTTTGAAAGAATAAATACTGAGTGTACAAGTCAAAATTTCAAACTCCACTCCGGCTTATTATGAACACGCCTGGAGCAGAAGAGTTATGCGTTCCAACTTGGCTCAAGTGCAAATACCAGAAACGAGAAACGAGTATGTGCTGAAGAGATGGGCGCATGAACCGTGGCATCATGTGATATAGCACAATCACTAAAAGAGGGTATTTCAGTCTATACTTCCGTTGTGTGGCATATTGACTGGCTACACGGTTACATCAGATATTACTGTATATACAGTACAGTTGAGTAGTTACAGAGTTAAATGAGACTCACCCAGAAGTGTGCATGGCAGTTCACCACCATGGTCCTCTCGATAAGTTCATCAGGGCACTCCAGCAGGTGGTGGCCGGACACAACACCAGCGTTGTTGATCAACAAGTCCACTTCACCGACATCCCTGCGCACTTTCTCTGCTGTGGAGTAAACACTCTCCCTCTTGCCCACATCAACCACGTATGTATACACCTGCGGCTGGAATGGAGGGACCTCTTCTACGCCACCAACAGCTCCTTTGGAAAAACACATTGGATCATTATCTAAGATGTAGAAAACTGCCAAACTAGCTTTAATGAAAAACCTCAACTTTCTCAGAAATATGAGCAGATAAAAGCATATAGAAGCAAATCATCTATAAAGAAAAAAGATTAAACCTCTCACACTGACATAGCATGCTTTATTGCATAGCTTATTGGTTTTTGCCATGTGACCATCATCAAGTGAACGGTGCTTAATAAGGGATGCATGAACAAAACATACTAAAATATATTTCTAGAGTTATAGTTTGAATCTAGTTTACATTATAGGTATTTCTTAAAACTTTCCCTTGGAGTCAATTAGGGTAAGTTAAGACTACAGCCTAATTTATGTAGATAGACCGATAATCGCTCGGACAATATCTAATGAATAACCCATGTTTTGCATAAAACTTTTACAGTCATTCATTCTCAAGTGAGAAACAAGTAGCATTTTAAAATAACAATTAAAGAAAAATAATTTTGGAGTGCAGCTTAATCACAAAAATAATAGTGATAATAAATGTCATTTTTTACTTTTATAATAATTATTAAAAGTAATTTAAAATCAGTGTAGAAAATGTTCTCACATGTATTGTGGTCATGTGTTATTATTTAGTTATTATTGCCAAAAATTAAAAAAACTAAAATCACTTTTGCAAACTAGTTAAACAAGTCTTCTCTTCTTTAAACATCAATGATTCAAGGACTATACACAAAACAAAATTATTAAATACCTTCGAAAGCATAACACTTACAAGCCTAAACACAATAAACCAATACATTTGAAATAGGATAAACATGCAAGTTCTGGTAAATATGGAATCATCCCATTTACCCTCTTTTGTCATCGAGTTGTCATCTTGCTCTCTGTAGATCTGTCGCACCATCTCGGCAGTTTCCTCATTGCTGTGGCTGTTGATGTCCCACAGAACCATTGTAGCCCGGCGCCGAGCGAACTCCTTGGCGAAGAGCCGCCCGAGTCCGCTGCCCGCCCCGGTGATCACGCACACCTGTCCCGCCACGCTCTTCTCCTTCGGCCGTATGAGCCACTTGAGTCCGGCCATCACGATAGCCCAGAGAACTTTGAGCATGACCAAGAAAAACTCCACGACAATGTTCATCATCATGTTTAATGCCGCGCTGTGACTTTCTTTTAAATAAAGATGAACGTCTCACAATGTCCAGTTACACCTAAATGAATAATCAGCCTGAGTTTTGCTGTTGTGCTGCTACCATTAGCATATAATTTATTCTTTGACTATGTGCCTATTTAAGGTTATTATGGGGTGAACATCCAATTAACCCCAACTGTCATACAACTACTAATATACATATATTATTAAAACCTACAGACAAAATCAACAATATAACGCATCAAACTTTCAGAACACGAGCGTCACAAATAAAAGAAATGATTTAACGCTACAACGCAGACGAATCTCCCCGCCAACGACCTATCGTATCCCGGCACGGATGCGCGCAATAGCTGCCTGTGCGCCGCTGCTCAGTGAGTGAGATAGAGTCAGACTCTCCTGACTGAGCTGCTGCTCGCTCTCTATTTAACCAGCCCCTCCCCACAGAGTGATTGGCCCAGATGCCTGATTGAAATTTACATCTATTTAGCTCAGCTGTGGAGGTTTGGGAAAACAGAGTGGATGTGTTATAACACTTTCTGACTAATACTTTTTAAGGCTTAGGCGGATGTTTCAATGAATATGTTATATCAGTGCATATGAATGATATATGATTTGCTATATTTTTTTTTCCCCAGTGGTAAACAATTGGCTTTTTACAGCAATATAAAATGTAGATGTTTACATAACATACAAAGCCAGGTATAAAAATAATACATTATGTAAAAATAGCAACAGGTACAAAAAGACTGCCTCTGAAAATTCCACTATACAGCCTTTTCACATCACATTTTGTAATAAGGATATCAAGATTTTTATGGAAATCAGCCAAAGTATAAACAAACAGAATCCTAAAACCGTACAACTGTGAAGGCTTTGCTTGTTTGTTCCCATGTGATACAGATTAAGTCTGAGAGAAAACTGTTTTTTGCCAGTACACTGTTACCAGATGGCAACGGAGAACAGAGTCAGAGCTCTTTAAGAATGGATCTGAGCTCTCTAAGACATCCTTCTCAGGAGATGCTCCGTAACTCACGGCTAGTAATGATCTGCACTGTCTTCATCGCCCTCTGCAGTTCTTTGTGTTTAGATACAGAGGGGTTTCTGAAGCTTTGCAGCAAGCAGCTAGACCAGAGTAAATAGTGGAGATTCTCAATGGATCAATTGACGTGACTGTATGTTTGATTACAGTGACAATCTTCTCCTTTGTCTTGGTAATGCTCTGGGAGAAGTTATTATAGGGGCACCAAACCGCTAGAACCTCAACCTCTCTAGAACAACTCGTTCCACATTTTCCAAAACCTCCCGAAATAGATCAAATGTAAGTGTTGCTGAGGTGAGACACTCATTTATCGGACAGAAAGGAATTAACAGTAGCCTGCTACCAGAATTTGAGGGTGTCTAGCGACATTTTACATGAGCTATAATCATTGAATCTATGACTTAAATGAAATGCATGCAAACATTCCACCAGCAGCTCACATTGTAAACAAGATTGAATTAACTGAGAAAACAGTGGATCAAAAGATTGAATGAAAAAATCTCAAAATTAGTCTTGTATGATAATTACATGTGTTATTAGAGGTTATTAGTGTTAGTCATAGTCATACTCCATTATATTTCCAGAATCAGTTGTTCAAGATTAAGATTCAGAACAGCTAGGCTACATATTACTGATATAATGTAGATTGTCATGCACATTATAAGTCCTTATCAATGGGATTCAGTTATATTGTAGGTTTAATATGCCATTAGCTAATGTTTTTAACATTTGTTCAGCCACATGTTAATGAATGAGCCGAGGCAGATCCGTGTTCCTTCCATAACTTTTAGGGGGACAGATGCATGTATATTAAAACAAATACCTTTACAAGGTCGCCACCTTCTGGATGGACGATTGGAAGAGCTTGTTTATTCGTGTTTTAAAAATGTCATGCAGCAGGCTACAATAAAAAAATTAAAAGAAAATTAACAGCGGTGCGGTTTTAGCATGTAAAATTCATTAGTGAATATAGGCTATTTAATGTTCAATAACAATTCAACACGCAAATAATCCAAACCAACAAACTGCGTTAGGTTATTTTACAGAATCACGTTTCCCTTTTTTGTTTAGTTTTATAGGCAATATATATATATATATATTCGTTTTAGCGATTTTCCTGTCTGCTATGTCACGTGGTTTTGGTAGTAGTAACTATGGAAACGTCAACGAAATGGACTATCATTTTCCGTTTTTTACTTTTATTCACCGCTGGATTGAAATATTAGCCGTAACTTTTAGTGTTCAGCTTCTTAAACTGCCTAAAATGACATTATAGTTCAACTTCCATCTAAAAGTGGAGATGAAGCCTTATACCGGCGTCGTTAGACCTAAACTGATGTCACGGCCAACTGAAGCTCATCTGATAATACAGAACATTACAGACGCGCGACCCAGTTATCCTTCAAACTACGAATCCAGTCCTCCATGCTCCACGGCTGCTAAATCCAGACCGAATATCTCCTCAGCAAGACAGAAATATCCATGCAGTCCGAGCGGTGAGGATTCTGTGTGCTTTACATACATCTTGTTCATTTTTCAGTAGCTCTCCAGCAACACAGAGTTACAATGAACGACCGGTGTCATGTGTTTTATTTACACGTAACGTTACATTTAATGTTTAATAGTTGTAGATTCAAGGGATCGAATGCCTCACTGTGTCAGCTCTATTACTGAACGGTGAGTAGTTAACTAACAAAATAATAATAACGTAATGTTTTTTTTCCTTTTAAGACAAGCTGACATGTTTGTGTGTGTTTTCTTTTAAAACAACTTCCACAGAAATATGCAAACACTGAGGTAATACGTCACTAAAGTTGCCGTGTGTATTTCTACAGAAACACTATGTAATGGCAGCATAAAAAGATATTATTCTACATTTTTTGTGTGTCTTTCCAACTTCACAGGCCTCTGCTTCCATTATTAGCCAAAAATCGCTCAGCAGTCACCAAACGTACCTCACAACACCACGTGTCTGACAGTGATATTTCTGACAGACATTTCTTATTTGATAAACGATGGAAAAATGGAACTTACGTCATTAATGGCATTAAAGGTATTTATCCCTCTCTCGAGTTATATTTATTTCCATTTATTGTAGCATTATTACTATACAAATGGTGAGGGGGAAAGGCAAATAACGTATCTTAATACCATCTGTATTCAGATTATGATACTGTCACATCATTAATTGATGACACGAAACAAATGTGTTGTAGTTTCAGTGGGGTAGCCAATAGATGGCGCTCACATCTTTCGCATGAAAATGTTTACACTACGTCATTTTCAGCAAAGTAATTTAGGTAGGGATTATTATGTATAGATATTTCTTTCTCTTTCTCTGGAAACTTTAGAACGTAAATATGTTTAATTTTACCAAACAGATGATGTCCTGATGAACCACAAGCATACAAATCCCCTCTCTCAGGAGTTCCATGTTTGTCGCTCTCATAATTTAACCAAATTTGCCCACCGCAAAGAACTCTGCCCGCGCGACCCGAGACCACTCGTTTGCGGGTGAGTTCTTCAAAACTGTTGAAATACTGCGATATTAACTACTATTCTCTACATCATATTTTCTCTACGTCAATTTCAGGGCTGATTATCTGACCTCATTTCCATCAGTTCTGTTACCAGCCACTAGCCCATCTATGAGTGGACCACTCTGTTTATCACAAAACTGTAAAAACAGGTATCCTTTTTTTTGTTGTTGTTGTTGTTGTTGTTAACTATACATATTAAGCCAGGACTAGGCCTTAGTTAAATCTAGATATTTAAAGCAACCTTTACAAAAATGCCATAGAAGAAATCATTACAGGTGTGCATCCTGACACAAAACAATGACACTGACATATTTTAAGATATGCCAGAGCAAGATATTTTCAGTTGAGACATTTTAGTCTGGGACTAGCTTAAGCCTTGTCTGTGAAACCGGGGGACTGTGTTTATTCTAAACTTATTTTACTCTCTCATGTCTTATTCTCTGCATTTCAGATTAAGGATGAAAAAACGAGTGCACAATCTCTTCTCTGATGGTGCTAACAACAAAAGTGAGCTTTTAAGCATAAATCTAACATTAAAATGTTGCGATTTAGATAGAACTTTGTAAAAAAAAAAAAAAAAAAAAAACATACATTTAGCACATGTTAGTCAGGTGTTTGCTTAATGTTTACCAGGTGAGATCTCTCACTTTCACTCCTTTTACTGATTCAGGACGCACACGTTGATGTATTTCACATGTGGTTGTGTTGTTCATGAGCACACAAACATACAATACACACATTTAACTCACTTAGTGAGTACACTCACACCTCACATCCCTTCCGCCAGACTGTTGGCCGTTATTGAAATTCCCAGTCTTTTGTATGAGGTGAGAAAGGTGTTACCTGTGTAAACCTGAATAAGCAAACTGTTCTCTTGTCTAACCAGCCTGTGGGCCGGTGATTGTTTTTCAGGCCAGTTGTACCCTGATCCACACCTGGGTGCCTCGGCCTCTTTTGTCCAGAGGCTCACAGAGGTTTCCTCTCTGGAAGCAGAGACAGTCCGGCATGAGAGGATGAAGAGACTCAAAAAGATCAATAGGCAGGACTCTTAATCAGAGTTCATTAGCCAAAGAGGAAAAGCTTGACTCCTGAAATCACAACTGTGCCAAGATGGAGTAAATAAAGTCAAGGAGAAAACCTAAGAGGTACAGAGTCTAGCAGCGCAGCCACTAGATTATAACTGAAATAAAATGAAAACAATGACTGTAGCATTTAGATTTCTAGTATAAAACTATCAGGGATTGTTCAATTTAAAGTGTATTCGCCAAGAATAACTGCCTTAACATTGCCTTAAACTACAGTGATGATGAAATTACAGCACTCTGCAACTTTATGCTTTGTGTACTGCCTTTAACTTTTAAGTGATCATATCCAAAAAACATATTTTTGTCAAAGAAAAAAAGTGCTTCAGTAGTATCTTAAAGTTAAGAACTGCATTATTAAATGGTATGAAACTTTAAGTGTATTATATTTTTGATTGATAGTTTTGATAATTTCATATATCAACCAGTTGCATTCACATACATATGGCTATTGTATGTTTTTAGCTGATTATAGAGTGTACAGTGCATAACAGATACAGCATTATTTTAATGCAGGTGGGAGGCTGCATCTTTGTGCAGGTTGTTCTGGAGAGCGTGGGAGAGCTCCATTCTACACCAAAGTGTCTTTTGTCGAAAGGAAAAGGGCTAGGTTGATTCGGTTCAAGACTAGGTTGGCACATTCTGGGCAGAGAGAAGAGAGATAATGTCTTTTTGGCTTCAAGACTTCATTTCAGAAACCACCTGCAATGAGCAGCAGATTATTATTGGTAATGATAATAGTAATAATAATAATTTGAAGAAATGATATATGATATAAAGTATAATGTATATTTGATTGTATTATTATTAATCAATAAATGCATTAAATTACTTATGTTTTATATTATTATTATCATCTTTGTTGAATAATATTATACAAAAAATATTTTCTGATTTTTATATTTTATTATTACTACAAATAGTTAATGTTGCATTTAAATAAAATCACATTACATTTCACAGATTTAACTTAAAAAATATATTTTTTAAATCATCAGTAGCAGCATCATTATGAATCAATGTATTACGTATTATGTTTATGTATTTATTTATTTATTGTTAATACTAAAAATTAGTTATTATAACTAATAAGGATGGGGGTTGTGAGTACAGCGGCTTTCAGCTTTAGTCAATCAAAATGACCCAGAACAAACAGTAAACAAAGAGACCTTTAATAAAACGCTGCCGAAGACCTGCCCACAAGAGGTTTATCATTTCAGCTCAGCTCATTTTAACTCTAAATCAGCCTGACTTCCAAACCCTACAGGTTAGAGCCCTTATAAGTGTTACTTGTCGCTTAGTGGTTATGTGCTGTGGTTAAATGCTTAATGGATGAACTACACAAAGTGAAATAATTAAAACTACTGATATGCCACTATATCTGGCCTTCGTGGTTCATAAAATGACCACCAGTGACATGAGGTTTGTGTGCACTGAAAAGGAATGCGACCTAGTCAGGTTAATGGTAATGATATACTTCAGTAAGTTCACTCACAGACAGTAGACAGTGTCCTCCTCTATCTTCATGAATCTGAGGACACGATACCCAAGCCAAACCTAAACACAGCCAAATCCACAAATCAAAAGGCCCAGAATTGGCAAGAGTTTTGAGGGATAGCTCAATAGAACGGTTAGAGCAAACAACAGAAGTCCAGTTCAAAGAATGACTTTGATATCAGGTGACATTAATATGTCCAGTATAAAACATAAGAGACCTTTTAGAGTGACTTTACTATGCCTCTCAGATAACTCAGTGAGACATAAAATGTCAAACTAGAGCTGCTTTCTTTCCTTTTAAAGTCAACCAATCAAAACTGACCTTTACTTTTTACTTTCTTGAGACTTGGATTTGGTCATATTGTGAAGGATTCACTGGTGCATGTTTCTTTTTGCTGGATGCGGTATCATTGTAATCATTGACCATCAAAACATAAACATCACCTTTTTCTGGGTTATCAAGTTTGGTTCAGTAGATATGAAACAAAATACATAATTTTTTTTATGGTGGAAAGTAAAATGGTCCCCATGGCAACCACAAGGAGTTTTTGCGATGGCTCCATTTCTGAATATGTTCAGGGCCCTAACCTCTACAGTTGTACCAAGTTTTATGCTTTTATGAAAAAATTTACATTTTGCATAAAATCTTTGCACATATCTGGACTGTCATTAAAGACAAAAATCATCAATTTGTTTTTTTGGATGAAATAACAATACTTGTTTAGACATACTGACACTGACCCACTATACTTTTGATCCGTCTCAGCTTTACAACCTTCCCTCATGTGTTAATGACGAGTAACACCTCACTGGAACTCTAGATTCGGAAGAAACCGGTTTTACAGTCGACAGACTCGAGACAGCAGGGGTCACTGGGTTAATAATATGTATTTTGAAATGTCTGAACCTATTTTGTTCTGAATTGATTCTATCATAGAGTACAGTTTTCCTCTCTCTCTCTGGTTCAGCTTTACAAACAGACTCTCTGTTCTGTCTATTGTCAACAATGAGAGCACACCTGCACCTTAGACAAACAGAAGAGGGTGTCTGAATGGATGCTCTCTACATAACCAAGAGCTGAGTCACTCTATCAACAAGCCATCAGACTGTAACAGATGGAAACTGAGTGAAAAGGAAGTTCTGGAAACCCGAACAACTGCTCATTCATTATAGAGAATGTGATATTATATGGAGAAAATATATCCTGCAAATGAATAATAAGAAAATATTCACCCAAAAAGTATGTTTTCGGGTTTAGTACAGTGACAGCTAATTAAAATAAAAATTATATAATTCTGAAATTAACGTCTTTACAATATCCTTATTAATATACTCAAATGTGTGTGCAGAAGAATTTGTGTCCTGTCATCTCTGTGTAGACGAAAATTTATTAGCAGGCATAAAATATTTGCATTTTAACTATCATATAACATATTAACATATTTAGGGGTGCTCTGACACCAGTGCGACGAGGCTGGTTTGATTTACTGTTTATTTGCATTGGTTTGTTATCCACATTGGTAGATTGTGTCCAGGACGGTTTTCTCGGGGGGCTGTGGTATGCATAACACTGACACAACCCCACATAGCTCTCCCTCACTTATACACCATAAACACACACACAATGCAGTTCAAGATGCTTAATGTGGAAAGTCCATTCAGACATGCAAATGAATAAACCTGTTTATCAAACTCTACAGGCTGAGTTTCAAAGGACAGCAGAGAAATCAGCCACATTTAATGCAAAAATGTATATTTGCTGCACTTTAGTTTCCGTGTATCTTAAATGAAAGTGTTACTCCATCCTAAAATTAAAAGTTTGTCGTTCCAAACACATAAAAGCTTTGTTTGTCTTCAAAACGCCATTTAAGATATTTTAGAAGAAAACCAGGAGGCTTGTGACTGTCCCATTGACTGCCAAGTAATGAACACTGTCAAGGTCTAAAAAAGTATGAAAGACATCGTCAGAATACTCAAAACCGTAACGCCATAAAGCTACGAAAACCTACGTTTTGTAGGCGAAGAAAATAAATTAACCATTATGTTAAAAAAATGTTAAAGTATGAAAGACATTCTTGTAGCTTCATAAAGTTACGGTTAAACCAGATATTTAGATGTTGTCTTAAATACATTTCTGGGCTTTGTCAGTGTTTATTACTTAGCAGTCAATGGGACAGTCACAGGCCCCTGGTTTTCATCCAACATATCTTAAATTGTGTTCTGAAAAAAGAACGACATGGGGATAAGTGATTAAAAAGTCATCTTTAATAAAACAGATGGCTGATGCTAGACAAGCTTGATACACATATCTGATATGTTTACATTCAGAATCAAGTCCCGCGATTCTTCCATTTTCGAGGCAAAATTGTTTCTAGTGAGTGATGATATAATTTCCTGCGTCGAGAGTGTTACTCTCGCTTGAACTGGCTCCCTTGTTTCAGTGAACAATCAAAGCAGTGGAGTTTGCCGACAGCCACAACAGATCTCCTAGAGGTTAATTCTCACTAATATCCCGTCTTTGCCTTGATCTTGCTCTCTGTGCATGAGCGGCCCCTCATTCCTCTCACGATTAGGCTGAGTTCCCTGCGGGGGGACAGCGCTCTCAGCCAAGCATAGACAAAAAATATGCTATCAGCATCCACATTAATGAACATTCTAGTTCCACTTGTCTTGTGGTTTGACTTTGCAAACTTCTTTATATGTGAACTTTGCAGTGTGTTGTAAATAAACCCACACATAGATCCTGACCTTAATTGAGTTATGGACGTGTACTGATTAGATAATACAAATTCAATAACCTAATTCTCTCACCTAATCACATTTCCATCAGTCCAAAGAGGAAACGTCCTAGACGTACTGCGGTTAATTACCAAAAACATAACATGAAGACTCTCTGTGGGAGTTTGCACAGCAGAGGTGGATGAGCTCTTGAACTGTCTGCTTTTGTGAAGTCGATATGAAGAAGATGTGACAGTAACCGGGCCGTGTGCTGCCCCAAGCTCTGTAGACTGGAGCAAGGCCAAATGTTCACATTCCTCCCACTATTTCCCTGCTCTACAAGCTTCAGAAACAGACTGGGCACTGATTTGAGATCAGTTTGATGTGGTACAACAGGGCAAAGCAGCCAAAAGGGCAGTATACTGTAGAGAGAGAGAGCTTTCACACACCCTTCACTCAAACATTTCCCCACCTCTCTTTTTCTCTACCTCGTCCATTTTTGTGTGCTAGAACAAGGGCACAGAAGCTCCAGACGGATTTTACAGACACACAAGGGGTGGACATTCAATTCCTCCGCTCTGATTGCCACAGAATAGCTCTTTCTTTCAGCCAAAGCTGTGTCTTTTTTTTTTCTCTCTCTCTCTGGACAAACAGAAGAATTGTTTGGTCACAGGAATTCCAGGTCACAAGGATTCCTCCAGCAGGCATGACTTCACCTGTAAAAGATTCATTTCCTCTCCAGGAATGAGACCTGTGGCACTGACTTCAAGGGGCATCGAAGACAGTAACTTTTGTCAATTTAAGGGTTCATTTTGGATATGATGGGGTTGTTGTCAGCGGACCGGAGTGCCCTTCTGGTGGTGGCTGCTCTTTTTTTTGGGATGAACCAATTTGCTGAAGGGGGATGCTCAGGAAGGTGCTGTCAAGGCGCAGATTTCAGCTGTGTCACTACTGACTGGAGGATGGACCGTGTTTATGGGACATGTTATTGTGATGAGAGGTGTTTAAAGACTAAAGACTGCTGCTTTGACTATCCAACAGAATGTCCAGGTATGTGGTATGGTAATATTTTGACAGATGACTGGGCATTTTTTTTCTAGTACATATTTATCAGCACATATTTCAAATAGTATATAAAATGATCGGTTATTGTGATTCATTTATTATGAGTAATGAAAGGTTTTGTGTACAGTTTTACAGCTCCCAAAGCTGCACCTAGTGGCAAAGAATAATTTTGCAATTTCATTCGGACCAACATGAAAAGACTAACAAGCAGACGTTTTATATTGGCATCAACATGAAACAGCAAGGGATTCGTTTTTAAAAGCAACTCCTTTCAATGATTCAGTCGACTCTTTCTTTTGAGAGACAATAACTTTATACACGGTGCACTTTCAGATTTAAAACTTTGCAGGGTGTTTTTTTGAGCTTTGATAGGAAATCCATAATAGGTGCACTTTAAATAGTATTAAATTATTTCAGGGAAATGAGTGCACCAGGATAAATAAGGAAAAAACCTGTACTCATCCTCAGGCCATCCGAGATGTAGATGCAGTTTCTTCAATGGAACAGATTTGGAGAAATTTACGACTCTTAAACAACAGTGAATCCTTTCTAGTGAATAATCCACGCAATCCTCAATTCATTCAAAGTCATCTACCCGTAAAATGTATTTCTCCAGTGAAAAAGACAAATCTGCACAGATTAGGCACCTTTCAAAAGTGACAAACAAAAACAGTTCAAATATGGCGGTGGATTTTAATGTCAGAGGACAACAGAGACTTTTCACTGGAGGAAACGTTATTAGACTATGGATTCTGGCCAGAACTGACAGTTTAAAGTTAAAATCCCTTATAGATGTTTTCAGAAAAGTCACATTGATTAAATGGCATGTGGAGCAATTTATATTTTAGGATAATGTTTTTAATACGAAAGCAGTCCGCATCAAAGAAGTCATACTGTAGCAATGCACGAGCTGTCAAATACAAAAATATTAAGCAAAACAGAATTCAGTTCTGTTCCTAATTCAGTATCCTACACAGATCTGCCAGGGCAGTGTCTATTTTTACACTGGGCTGTCAAATCTACACTGACTATTTGTTAATGTCGTGCCATTCAAAAAGTAGTGTAGGCCTAATGATGTTGTCGTTTTAATTTTCTATAATACTAATATTTCTATGACACATGCATTATATGCCAGGTTCTCAGGTCTTCCGCTGCCTTCCACAATATTTATATATGTTATACACGTGTAATATTTAGGCCGGTTTCAAAGACAGGGCTTATAATATAATAATATGATATAATACATTTAAGGTAGCCCAAAATATATCCTAAAATACCCAAAAAATATTTTTCAAGACTGGGAGAATCTTAGTTTTTCCAAACAAACAAACAAAGAAAACATATCTTATTGCATATCTTGAGGAAACCTTGGATGTTTGTTAAGTCTTTAGATGTTGCCCCCACTGGTCTAAACTACTGGTTACTGTAGATCTATCAAAAACGAGCTGATCTTGTTGCTGTTTGTCACCTTTGGTTGTGTTTTTAGCTCAGCCGTGTGTTGTGAGTGAGTGGAGTCACTGGAGTGGGTGCACTCAGCCCTGCCAGCCCTCTTTCAGGGTCCGGAGACGCAGCGTTGAGAGACTGCCCCAAAACAGCGGACAGGCCTGTCCAAGGCTGGAGGAGCAGGCGGGATGCATGGAGTATCAGGACGGTCAGGGACAGTTTTGTGCTTCTGTGCAAGGTACAGTATGAATCTGAATATTCTTGGGCTATATATTAAGCCCAAATGCTCAGTATGTTCAACAGTGTAATCATTTTAAAGTTTTTTGACCAACTTAAAACCCTCATAAGGACTTTGGGGTCAGCACAACCCTGACCACCTTTTCTTTAACCTGTTAAACTCTGTTAAACAAAATTACATTCAAGTTGTGCCTTGAATTTTTAACCCTTTGTGTGCACCAATAGCCCCATATGTGGTACCATTTGAAAGCTTAGAATCTGTATTTTATGCAGATATGAATCACTTTGTATATTTATTTTTCTGAAACAAAGTTATTTACATGTTAATTACACTACCCCCCGCCCCCCCATTCCATAAATTTGTCCCCAAAACGCCTTTTCATGACATGGTTCATCTTAGGACAGACAACATATATAATAATATTTATCACTTACAGCAGTTTTTTTATGTAATTTCAA
>JAUMHG010000076.1:6724025-6742335 GCA_032359395.1 Enteromius anoplus
ATGTGTGCATACCCCTCGGGTTAGCCCATACTGGGATTATACCATACATTACCTCCCTTCGGGCAGGGTATGGTGCTGCTTTGCGGAGGTGCACTTCCCCTCGCCCCGCCAAACTGCTGTGGGAAGATCGGACCTGTTAGAAAATTACTAATTACACGTACCTGTGGAATAAACAATAAAGTCAAAATACACTACGAACATCTATAATAAAATTCAAAATAAATCAAAGCAAAATAAAAAATAAAAGCATTTAGCATTGATTATTTTAATAAAAATATTCTCTAGATTCATAACACATACTTTCATATTGTTTTTAAAGTTTTTTGAAACTCCAGTCTCTGAAACAAATCATCCTTTTTAAATGGCCTAGCCTACAGCAGGGGGCTGTTCCATAAAACAAGATTAGAGTACAAGCCAGGCTTATTTTGGTTAGTCTGGCTTATTGTCAGTAATATTGTTGTAATATATGTCAGTAAAATGTTTTTTTAAAAAATAAGTCTGAGTAACTGAAATAAGCCTGGCTTATTTGGTAAACTTGTTTTATGGAACAGGCCACAGAAGATGGATTTGCTCAACTGTGTTTGTTGTGGTAGCTGTTTTGTTTTCATCTTAAACCTTACATAATGTCTGATAAGTTTAAAGAAATTGTTATCAACATTTTTTAATATAGTTAAGGAGAACTGACCATCATGCAAGCTCCTTTTTCCCTTTCTTAATTTAAATTGTATGATACTTGTGTAGATAATTTAACTGAACGATTTCTAACTAAATTTAAACCGTCATAATTCCTTTCATATAAATAAAACCACAAGCAACTTGATTGCTCCTTAAGTTCGAAGCTCATAAACCACCACCTGACAGGTTTGAAATGTATACACTCTATAATAGTATAGACAAGCAAATAAACTAGCCTTAATTAAAATCAGAATCTTAATGGCTAATCAATTTGTCCCTGAACTAACTTTAAATTAATTAATGGTTTCAGAGGAAACATAACTAAATACATTTAGAACAGGAACAAGTCTGCAGTTAAAATGATCTACAAACACAAAGATATTCTCTTTACTCTAAGTATTTATAAATGAGGCTATATTTTTCTATTTACTCTCTCAAAGTTTGAGAAATTTGTGTAGAAAATAAACCAACACTAGGTGTCACACTAGTTCAATAAACACGTTTGCTGTAGCATTACATGCAGGAAAAGGAATTTATGCAGCTGTTTGTGGAATTCACTTCTTAAATAATGCCAAATTGTCTTAGATTTTGATAAATGCATTTTCACAGAGAAAGCTAATCAATAACGCTGCTTTAAAACTAAGCCATTAAGGTCAATATTATGCTTGCTGTACATCATTATAACACACTATATATTTTGTTATATCAAGAATAAATCATTTTGTATTTATTAAAAAGAAACAATTTTTGCTCAGTAATTCTTCACTTTGTGCCCCTTTTTTGGAAACATAGGCTGTAGCAAGTTTAATACCAACTATTATAATAATTTTTGATTGACAGTTATTTAACTAGAAAAATGTTCTTGTTTTTGTCTCAGGCTGTGAAACCGCACAAGACATACTTATCATCTCTTGTTTATTTTTACATTCAGCTTTAAATACACCCAAGAGTGAGGACAGAAGAAACATTTGATGAACTGCAGGTGAACTACTATTCAAAACTGTTTTAATATTTAAATTATCATTTATTTCTGTAATGTAAAGCTGAATTTTCAGCAGCCATAAGTGCATAAATACAAGTTACATGATTTTCAGAAATATTTTTAATGTTCTGATCTGGTGCTTAAGAAGCTGTGTTGCTTAATATTTTGTGAGAACTGTGATTTACTTTTTTTCCAGTATTCTTTTTTTTGAACGTGTAAGTAATTTCTGCAACTTTTTAGCTGTTGTGTACCATGAAGAAAAAAAGGCTTGAATAAGAACAGGTCGTAGAAAACAAGTGAGTTATTTACACATTTATTATCCTGCATATGCTAGTAGACTTAACATACACAATGCAGTTTATTTTACAGAAATGTTGACATACATGTACCATGACAAAGTGTTCTGTGATCACATAATTGTACAGATTACTACATGCATTCAAAGATGCTGATATGTGCAGAAACAGTCTGCAGCTTAAAGGTGTCTACGGACATTGAGATACAAGATGACATAATTTAAACAAACAAAAACAGAAAAGAGGCAGAAGACGTGAGAGGAAGAAATACAATGTATTTGCAAGGATGCATGGGAGAACAGGCTATGACACATTCATGTTTTACCTCGCTTTCAAACGAAAAAATAAAAATAAAACCACACACTTACCATGACGATATATCACAAATGATTATGTGATGAGAAACATGCTTGTTCACAGTCCATCAGCTGTTTATGTTCGTTTCATTTGTTCGTAACTTTCATTTACACATGAGCAAAGTCACACAGACCCAAATCCCTTTGCATCTACTGCTCCCAAAAAGACTAATGGGAGATGCTTCTAAGGTCATATGATGACATGCTACAGATAAAAAAGCAGTTGATTGCCTGGAGTGTGTTATAAAGAAAAGTGTTTAACCGTATCGATTTTGAGCCCCACTCGTTTGTCTTTATTCAACAGGTGCTAAATTATACAAATCTTTAATGTATGCAATAGTTGAAACTGTCATTTCAAATAATCTGCCATTTGCCACTGACAGATAAAAATACTGGGATACCAGTTATAAAAAACGTGTATTTTATTTTTTGAGCTGTTCAAATGATCAGGGATCTAAAATTGGATTTCTGAGCATATGCAAGAACGTATAAGACATGAGACATTTCATTATACCCTATTAGCATTTCGTTTTGCTTGTGTTGGCATCAACTTAAAGGGATAGTTCACTCAAAAATGGAAAGTCTGTCATTATTGACGCATGCTCAAACTTTATTTTTACGTTTTTTGTCTTTATAATGAAAGTCAGCGCAGCCCAAAACAACACTGAACCCCATTGACTTTCATTGTATGGACAAAATATCAACTATGTTTCATAGAAGAAGGAAATCAGTAAAGGTTTGGGGATAAATAAATGATGACAGAATTTCTTGGTGAAGTATTCCTTTTAAACAGTAGTTGCTGTGTATTGAGAAAATCAAAGAAGCTTTAACATGTTGAAAAATATTTTACTCTAAAAAAAAAACAAAGTCCATTTACCATGCTAACCAGGCACACAACTTAATTCATTGATGACCTAACCTCCAATATTTATATACAGCATCGCCATTTAATATTTGGACAATTAAATATCACACAAAATAGCATTTGCAAAATGCTTTCCCCCCCAAAACGAACTGAACTTTCTGTATTTTAAGTAATTTAGTCATTTCTGAATACTTTTTCATACTACGTTATACCGTACACTAATATTTGACAACCAAAAATTGTCCAAAAACGTAGTTTTGTAAAACATTTTGCTTTAAAAGTGTGATTGTGCTGTGTATCTTTAAAATAAATCCAGCTTAATTAGATATTTTGTCAAAATATTCTGTCAAAATATTTTTGAGGCCACTGTACATGAGGCATATAACGCACAGCAGGGAAGCTGTACATCCTGTGGGAATACATGAGATGGGCCATTATTCAACAGTCTGTCAAAACAGAAACAGGCATGTGACGACATTCTTTAAAAAACAACGACAACAAAAGGAACGAGATAATACGCTCTTTAAATGAAGAAAACATAGACATCCACCATATCAGAAGATTAGTGTCGTAGAAAACCTGAGAACTTAATATTACGCATATCTATTACTTAAAGACCTGATTTTTTCCCCTATAAAAAGTATACTTTTCTGTACAGTGCTATATGAACAAAGCCAACTGATTTGTAGCCTTATCATAAATGTTTATGAATAGGCACGCATCATTTCGACCACCGTACGGCAAGAAATTGTGGTCGTGCAGAATTTTGGTTTAGAAAAAATAGAACCACTGTCAGCATTAATTAATAAAACAAAAATTCTTTTTATGAGCCCATTTAATCATTTCAAGAGTTTTTTTTCGTATTTCAAATGAACTTGTTTGTATACGTTTATAAAAGACCCTCCTGGTTTAATTGGTCAGAAGAATCTTATTTGAGGAGTATAACCGGAGTGATTCTGACAGACACAAAGTCTTTTTGTAAAATGTCAAATCTTTTTTTTTTTTTTGAGTGGTAACACTGATATTTCAAATATTAAAGATATATCATCTGAAAAATACAATTGAAGTCTCTGCCTGTACACTTACAAATCCATTAGACTGTAAATAAAGTGCCACAATTCTTGGCCTGCATAGATTGCAGTATGCTGTATTGCACTTTCCACCATAGCGTGACCGCCAGAGCCAGCTGAAGTCTTGAGTTCCTCCTCCTCCTCCTCCTCCTTCTCGTCTTTTTTACAACCCTCATTCGGCCCATTTAGATTGTGTGATTTCTCCAAACGCAATGTACATTTTGAACAATCAGCCAACTGCCATGCCAAAGCAAGTACTGTAATATACATACATTTCCAGCAATCTTGGAATAAAGGCAACATAAAATGGATATTCTCTCATGTGACAGGAAAAACATGTCGGCCAGATGGTAATACATAACTCAAAAGAGAACAAAATATTCTTGAATACTCAGTAAAACCAGACAAATGTGAGTTTCTGTTAAGAAATGACTCAAAGGTCAGGCATCTGAATGATACAGATATGATGAAATATGAATAATAATGAAACCACTCGTGTGAAAAATGAAAACTGTAGTGGCATTTTCACTACTGTACTCTCGTTAAAGAAGAAAATGATTAAGTATGATGTAAATAAAAACATAGTTTGTGTTTTGGTCCCTTTGAGAAGTAAATGTACCATTACTAAGAGGACTGGGTTTTAACAGGCAAATATGTGATGAACATTTGTAGGTTTTAATGACCAGAACCACTAATTTTATTGTTAAATTATTCTAATACCACTATGTAGACTAGTTTTTGACCACTATGTAGACTGTTTGCTGTTCTGTTGAATGTTTGAATATGTAAAGATAAGTGAAGACATACATTCCTGCTGTATCCACGTGTTTGTATGATATATGTCTAAACTAAACCTTTTTTCTTTTTGAAAATTGACATCTAACATATCCATGTATTGCTTGCTATAGCGATACATATTAGTCAATATATAATTTACATTTACAGCTACTGCATACAATCTGATTGCTATTTTCATTTGGCAACTACAGGTGTATATGCAACTGTGATATCAAGAAAAAAGTGGTGCAATTCAACTGGTCATTAAATGGAGATTTTGATGCTGCTAATTTGAGTACCCAACCAAAAATAATAAAATGACATAGATAAAACTAAATAAAACCCCCAAATAAATATGTGACATTATAGACCATTCCTAAAACACAAACACATCTGCATTAGGTACACATTGCATTTCTACAGAAAGTCATGATATGTTTCAATTTGTCGCTACTTTGCAGCTCACTTTTCACAGTCTTTGATGAAAACTCCCTCTTTAAAACAGAAAAATGCTAACAAAAACCCTTTTGACATCTACTATGCCCTCTGTGGCTATGTGCATTGTCATTGCTGTAGTCTCTATATTTACCGTGGAGTGCTCTCAGCAAACTAAGCACCGTAAAACAGCTTTGTTAATATGCATGCTCTTGTAGATCTGTCCCCTACGGTTCCGACTGTCTCTATAAAATAATAAACAAGTGAAAAGGTAAAATGTACAGGTAGGTCAACAATGTCCTCATTGTTGGGTAAATACATTCTAAACAAGCCTCTCGTTTGCACCGCATCCTCCAGGACTCGTCTGCAAGAAACTGCAGTCTCTTTTGCGTTATTGACAATGACACAATTACAAGGGACTTTTCATGCCATGCAAAAATATCTTTCTGACCACATCTGCGTGCCCTTTTCTCCACCGTTGCGCTCGACTCTGTCCGAATGTCAAGCCACAGTCACATACCGGTTTCGCAAGATGGCGAGTGATTGCCATCCCCTGGCATTATACGGATTTCCGGGGTAAACATGTGGTTCTCTGCCTTGTGTTCACTTTGGTTAGAGTCTGGCTTTTCTTCCCCATTACCACCGACTACCACTTGAGTGCAGTTCTGTGCTGCTAGTTTGGGTGAGGAGATGGCTGCGGAAGCCCTTTCCGTTTGGTTCTGTTCCTCATGGTAATCCTGTTCCTCCAGTTCCCCCAGAAGCAGCGCCGTCTCCCCAGGATGGTATCCACCGGCTAGCATTTTGGGAGAAAGAACCAAGCCTTTCATTGGGATACTACCCAGCATTTCCGAATCTGAACAAAGAGGAGAGCACTCTCCCTCTGGGGAGTCGTCTTCCAGAAGACTGTTGTTGACATCCTGTGGAGAGGATGTGTTGGGCGGTGTCAGAGGAGCGTCCTCTGGCGTTTCGATGAAGTTGACTTTGAGGCTCTTTGTCTTCATTGGATTTGTGCCTCGAATGGAGCTTCTGATGTTTTCTATGACCTCGTTGAAGTTCTCCTCTGGACTCATGTCAGAGGGTGTCAACTGGCCGAAGTGAAGTTTCGGAGGTGCATTTGATTGCCTTTGCTGAATCTGCTCTGCTGTATAAGAAGATGCCCTCTCACCCTGTCCAAATTCAGCAGTGCAGCTTGCAAAGCTGTCAACGCTGGATATGCTCCTGACATCGGTGATTGCTCTTTCCTTGGGATGCCGTTCGGTGGCCGTTGGGACTTCCTTCATCTCCAACTCTACCTCATGGTTTGACACAGCTGCTGGTTGTGTGTTGTTGATTGTGTTGAGATCCGAGAAGGATTGTGTCTTTGTCATTTGGTTATACATTTCCTCCAGTTTCTGAGCGTTAAGATGCTGTGGACTTGGGGTTTTCATGTATTCCCGTGAGCCGTTTGGGCCGCTGTTGGGAAACTTCTTATCAAAGGATCTGAGGCTGGTCTCTGAGGATGTGCGCTGTGGAACACCCCACCGGCTCGGAGAAAGG
This sequence comes from Enteromius anoplus, assembly GCA_032359395.1. Classification (NCBI taxonomy): domain Eukaryota; kingdom Metazoa; phylum Chordata; class Actinopteri; order Cypriniformes; family Cyprinidae; genus Enteromius; species Enteromius anoplus. The sequence goes on from JAUMHG010000076.1 coordinate 6,731,018, forward strand.
TGGTTGTCCATTGGCGATTTATCGTCACTTTTATCCACGGCGACGTCCATTAGCTCCATACTTCGAGCAAAGGCATCTTTCAAGTTCATTGAAACAATGCTGCCATTTCTCTTGGCTCGTTCTAAGGCCTCTCTTCTCTTGATGGCTTTCTCCTGTCGTTTCTGCTCCTTGTAGAACTCAGAGAAATTATTCACAATAATAGGGATGGGTAAGGCAATGACCAACACACCAGCAATACAGCAAAGTCCTCCGACTATTTTGCCAAGAAGAGTCTGTGGGTAAATATCTCCATAGCCCACTGTGGTCATGGTGATTGTAGCCCACCAAAACGAAGCTGGGATGCTGGTAAATTTGGTTGCATCCTCGTCCTTCTCTGCAAAGAAGACCAAACTTGAGAATATCATGATTCCCATGGCTAAGAACAATATGAGTAAGCCAAGCTCATTGTAGCTGCGCCTGAGGGTAAATCCAAGAGACTGCAGTCCTGTTGAATGTCTTGCCAACTTCAGAATCCTCAATATTCTCATGATACGGAATATCTGCACCACCCTCCTCACGTTCTGGAACTGCAGCACGCTTTTGTTCGACTCGGTCAGAAAAATTGTGACGTAGTAGGGTAAGATAGCTAATAAGTCAATGACATTTAATGGCCCTTTAAAGAATTTCCACTTGTTTGGAGATGACAGGAAGCGCAGGAGATACTCCATTGTAAACCATGCAATACACACGGCTTCAACGTGAGCGAGCTGAGGATTGTCATTGGCCTGGCCAAATTCATCTGGCACTTGGAGTTCGGGCAAGGTGTTCAGGGAAAGTGCAACAGTTGAAAGAACGATGAACAGAATGGATATGATGGCCAATATCTGCAAGTGAAAGAAAAAAATTCATAAGTCACCATAATTTTTCTTAGTTCACTGTGCAAAATTTACAAAAGATTTTGTGCATTGCTAAAGATAAACTTGCAACAATACATGTATGTTTAGTTAAATTGTGTAGTTCCTAATGCAATGAAAGCACAAGCGCAACGCCTTTCTGTCTCTTTCTTTACACACATACACACACAATCTTATTTTCTTAAATAATGTTTTAAGGATCCATTTAAATGAAAGGCAAATCCATTTTAGTGGACAATTAAATAGAAAGTTAATATTACTTTCTATTTACTTTTCTAAGAATATTTGATTAGTTTTAAGTTTTTTAAGGATCCATTTGCTTTGCAATTGAAAATTGTTGGCAATGAGATTAAAGCTTAACAGTCTGACATTATTTGTCTTGATTTCAGCATTTACATCCTTAAAAGCAATCACTAAACTTTCTTCTTGTTTATCTCAAACACCATGATCAATTGTTCAATTTGGTCATATGTGACTTGTCACATGGCCCCGCCACCTGATGTACTGCGATAATGTTCCTTATCTAGTATTTCTCTGAAATCTCCTGCATCTTCAGAGGTTTTGGGGGATTGTGAGGATGTACAAACAAAAACTCAAAGAGTTTATCTACCAAACAAGCAGCGGATTCACAAACATCTCTAAAATATCTGGTTCCTTTTGCATAATTCGAAATGCTAAGTCAGTGACTTAAGTGTCTCATATATCTAATCTATTATCCTTTACAAATATTGATTCCTGACCAATGTAGAACTGAAAGCTAATGTTCCATTTCATGTGGTGTACCACGATTCTATTACATAAGGCAGTGCTCTGCACAGCTTATGTACAATATTTAATATTTAATTCAAGTGCTACTGTAAAAACAACGAAACCCCAAAACTGAAATATTTGTACAAAAATTATTTTAACGATATTTTATATATTTACTAAGAATTATAATGCAATTTTTGGCAATTAAAAAATATTGTTACTTTATTATTATTATTTTACTTTTGTTACATTTCTTATGTATACAGTATTATTATACTGTATTTTCAGGTGTAATTGTTAAGCGTAATTATACATTTAACTACTGAATAACACTTACTTTATGGTTAGGGTGTGGTTACTTACATGTAATTATGCATAATTTATTGTTATTATACATGCAACATGTGAGAAATAAACTATAAAATAAACCGTTACCTGGTAATTTCTTTCCTGTTTTAAATATTTTAATGCAAAACAATATTCGACAAATGTCTAATTAATCTCAAGAGGTCAAAATAGCAGCGGATAAAAGGTGACTATTATTCTAATGGCGGTCGGGAGAAGGTCTCCAGCAATATTAGGGCTAATGAATCAAATGTTCCATGACAGTCCTAGAGGCTTTTCTAAATGAGAAGTAGGATTGATATTTATTAGGAGAGACTTCTCTCAATCATCTCTAGAGCAGTTCAGGTGATTCTGAAGGGGTTCATAACTTTCTCTGACCTTGATGTGTCAGATGTGTGAACACACTTCTGTCAGGATAACACTGAAACTGTGACTGTATTAATACATTTAAGAGCAGTATTGAGACCATTGAGAAAATACTAAGCATTAGAACATGAAGAGAATATTTGCAAAAACAGATAAGTCTGTTTTTATTTGTTATTGTGTTACTATGTTTTCACTGTGATTTATTGTGGTTAGTTAGCTGTATTTTTATTTATTATTTAATCGAAACAAACCATCTGCATTTTGGTTTATATTAATTGAAAGGCAAGAAACATGTTTTTTTTTTTTTTCACGCTAGGGGTTCTAAGTATTCAAAGTAAATGTGTAAACAGTAGTTCAATATATTTAATGCAGTATTTTAAATCACATGTACAGTATTTCATTTTAATGTTTCAGTCTGCTTTTTTAAAGAATGATTTGAAATTATGAGATTAAAATTGGCAAGACTAAGACAAGAGTGCATTTTGGTTATAAGTTTTGGGACAATTTTGAAAGGGGGTTTTGATCAATTTCAAATGATGACTAGTATATATACAGTATATACTAAACAGAGTAATATATACTGTAGGATATTTTAATTTGCTTTGGTCCCACAAAAGGGGCACATCATTCAGCGTGTCCCTTCTGTGATGATTTCTACTATAGTTCTTGTACCTTGCAAAGTGCCCACTCGTTTAAAACACTGAATCTGTCCAACATTTCAAGCTGACCGCATGGATAAACCATAATATAAGGCATCATCAAGACCAAAGATCTGGTCCTGAAATGAGCTAATGCATTTTATCTCAGTCCACAGAGTTCCTGCTGTTTTACATTTTGTAGAGCAAGATCACTTGTGGTTTAGGAAGTATTATAATGAGCACTCGGTAGAAACCTATTAGCAGCATGTCCCATCAGTCTAGCATGGATTTTCTGAAGAAGTGTGAAGTCATGGTGTTCTGAGGACACTGCGTGCTGTCCCACATCTATTCTCCTGAGCAACGTTAATCCCGCTCTGGATTACAGCAATAGCGATGTGTTCTTTCTGCACTGGCATGTACTTGTACACGCTATGTTGTGGAATTCATTTAGCTGCTAAAGTCATAAATTTCCTTTGACCTCCCGCCCTAACTCTTTCTATCAATCAGTCACATGCTTGCTCCTCCCAAAGCAGCATTGGAAATCACATACCCACAGGCAAAATTACAGAGAGTGGGGTCAAATGAAAACAGATCAAAGTGTCTGACCTTATTTCCGTGAATCCTACAGAAGTGGCCTGCATTAACTAAAATGAAGTGGGAGTTGTTAAAGAGATAAGTTACGATGCGCATCCATGTATGCTTCATTGGGATAATCCCTTAAGGAAGAACCCATGGCCCTCGCTTGCTGACCCAGGAACACCTTGCAAGGTTTCCCGCTTCTGTCTGTCCATTAACGTCATTCCCTGGGAGAACACACATTGCCTGTAGTTGTTTTGTCTGTTACAAAAGCTCATCCAGCAGCTTCCAATAAATCTATAAAATGTGTTACATGAGCTTTGGAATTAAATGTTTTGTCCTGTGGTGGCAACGATAAGTGTAACAAAAAGGATATATGCCTCTGAAAAGACTTGGCGCTGATGCAGTGTTAACAAAAATACAGAAGATAATGTTTGTAACAAAGGTTTTTAATTGCAACTAAAATATTGTATCAATAAAAACCTTTGATTGGTCCAAACTTTTAATTTTAAGTAAAATTAAATTTTAATTGAATGAAAAGCGCATACAAAATACTTTAAGTGTGTACTTTAAATTAAGTGACATATGCTATATTATTCTATTTTACATGTTCAAACATTTTTATATTCATTTTCATATTAGGCAATTTTTGTCTGACGAAAAATTTAATTCTAGTCAATAAACATACCATTTTATTTTTGTTTACATTCTTACTTTAGACATAATTGCAAAAGTGAAACCAAATAATAGCATTTTCAGTTTTATTAAAAGGTCCAGTGAGGACGCCTCTGATTGGCCGTTGTGTTCAGAAACGTGTGTGATTATTTATGCGCAATGCACTAAAAACTAAAAACATGTAAAAATAAATATTTGACCCATGCTAGCAAAATGAGTAGGAATGCAACCAGGCTAATTTTGAGCTATACAGGCAAAAAATTGGTTGATTTTGTAAAAATGTAAAAATAAGAACAAGTTGTTGAAAAATGTCTTATTGTGACAAATTTTTCCAGTAAAGGTCACATATAATGTGACGTGAACAAATCTAAATTTATTACAGAAATCAACACATTTTCATTTCAAGTATCATAATTTAGAAAAACCAGGGGAATCGCAAGTTACTGTTTTGTGATATATGAGTGGATCCTTAATCTTTAAGGGAGGTTGCCAACATCAATGTGAGGAAAGGGGCCAGGATGTGCAGATACATTCAACAATCAACACCCTGCACACAATAAGAAAAAATCTACCTGGTCTCATGACGTAAACATACCTTGGTGCACTTTTTAGCGAGTCAAGAAATATGTACCAACAAGTACATATCACTGTAGTTTTTTTCAAAAGAGATAAACATTTGAGACAATAAAACTTGACACCTTTTATTCCTTTTCACACAAATTTACTTTTCATTTATAAAGTGTAATTTCCACGCAATTACTTGAAGAATATCATGATATGACTTCAAAACAATATTAATATGCTGGGAGATTTGAAAACTGATGCTTTTGAACTTAAGCATCAAACATATCCAGCTTCATATCTATATGTTTTCATAGATGGTAGGTTTTTTTGGTAGCTTAGAGTACAGATACATACTTGAGAGGCGAGGAGCTTGCATAAAAAGTGCACAGACGTAAATATTTTATGAGACCGGGTTGGAAAATTTATATAGCTAAACAGAAAAGACAATGGAAATTTTGGTGAATATTTCAGTTATTTTGTCTCCCATGCAGTGTTCAATATGTAACCAAGGGTTTAAATATTCCCAAGCTGCCAGATGTTTCTCAGGCTGATTTGTATCATCGAAATATGAAGGAGGAGAGCAAATAAATAAAAGAAATTCTACTTCAGCCTCTGCTTATGTGGACATAAGTCTCACTGAATGCTCTGACAAGCTCAAAAGCCTTTGGTCCCACCAAACCCAGCCAAAGCAAGAGCTGAGCAAGCAGCTTTAAACATGCTATCTTCTCTTAACCAAGATCTTTTCCATGTAAAGGTGTTCAATAGGAAAGACTTGGTAAAGAAGTCCAGCTAAAACCCACTAAAGCATGAAACATCTACTTGCTTTATAGTCCCAAGGTTTTAATCACCTGTCACCGCTTCCATCCAGCCCTATGAATATGTTCTTCCACTGGGACTCTAACTTCCCTTCAGTCATCTGTCACCAGGGACGGTCATGTAATTTCCTGTCTTTCTTCACTGTGGCTGAGCCTCACCAGCACAGCGTGCAAGAAAAATGACCTGGGCCACACCAGTCTGTCTGTCAACCAAGAGAGGTTATTGATTGAGTACACATCACATTATGGACACTGCAAAGAGCAAGCGCTGCCAACCTGTATCGATCGGCCACTTTGTACATTATAGTGCCTGATGCACCTTGAAGTGGGACAGTTTGCTTTCCTGCATCATCAATACGTGCTCCACAGATTGGGTCACTTCTTAAGCATGGGACCAATTCCCGTCATTATGACTGGGGAAATACTGAAGGATCACCCAATGTGATACTCAGATATTGTTATTACCTGAGTCAGATGATCTGCTGAAGAGCAATAGAAATATATGGTTCTTGCCGTTCCAGATGAAAGACACTGTCCTTGTGGAGAGTGGCATTGTAGAGCTTTATACAGATTAATGAGCTTGCTTATAGAGATAAAGGTGACATATTCAGGTAGAGTGCCAGTCATGAAATGTTACATGGCATCAGTTAAATGTTACAGAGTTGCAATTAATGAATGTCAAATAGCTTTTTGTTGTTTTCAAAAACATGGAACAACATTCCAATCAACCAATCAGATTTGAGGGATAATTTTTCAGGTAATATCAGTTTTAAGCATGTGATCAGGGTTCTACATCCTTGTTAATCAACTATCATTTCCCACTGATTTTAGGCATACATTTTGGGCAGTGATTGGCTTAAGTCTATATTTTTGGACAGTACTGTTGATCCAGGAACAACAAAAATGTTGATCGAGGATCATGTCTTGCTTCACCAAATCACGGCGACCAGCACTATTTACAGAGTAGGTATGCCTAGTGTTTTAGTGAGAAGGTATGCCTATTCTGTTCCGATTTTAAAAGTTGTGTAGTGTTGTAACAATAAGGATTGGGAGAGACAAGCGGATCCATATGCAGCCTTTTATTAAGCTCAAGGTCAAGACAGACAGACAGGGTCGAAACAACAGCAGCAAGTTATTGTCTATCAAAAAAAAAAAAGTCGGCTCACATTCGCCTAAACGAGTCGTCAACAATTAAAATCTTTCTCTGTTACGGATCCACGTCACCAAGTAACACATTTGCATAATGTCCGCCCACATTCTATGTCGCGAACAACTTGCCCCGCCCACAAACAGTACAATCTCCACGTGGATTCATCATGTCAAGAAGACGCTGTATCCTGTGAGAGTTAAATTTGTTTTATATGCCCTTCTGAAAAGATGAATCTACAAAGAATGAGTGATTAACATTCATTTTTTTCAACAACACCTTAAGCACCTAATTTTACTGATGACTGCTTTTCCAATCTTGGAGTACAATATGATATTCACCAAACGCTTGGTCTTAGAAGATGGTTCAGTTTTTCTGAAGCTGTTCTTTCCACCCATTCCATCATAAAAGTTCTTAGAACCATTTTAATGTACTCAAGAGAATGCAAAAGCCTTGAAATATGATTTTTCCAGGTATCTCTATTTTTCCTTATCATCACCATGTCTTTTTGAGGCCTCCATACTCATGAAATAGAAACGCTCTTTGTTTTGGCTACCAGCATTTGTTTTCACACAGTTTATTTCTTATTTATCACTCTAGTCATGGCATACCAGCTCCCAACCCTTGAAGTAAGTGTGCAACTGTCAAGGAATGTGAATGAGAGGTGCTGGCAGAACCTTTTAAATATGACCTCCATATTTAAAGTTAGCAGTTTATAACCACTGATTTATCCCAACGAATCTTGGCTGTAGAAAATGTGGCAAATAAAATTAAACGAACGGTGATGTTGCTGTGCTTCAGGGGTCAGTATGTGTTTGACCGCCATGGCAAATGCGAGTGAAGTGATTGGCACTAGCTACAAAGAGCTCTGCTCTGGCCCGTCTCAGGCTCATCTCCACAATGTCGATACCCCGGACACTTTATTGACTGGGCTATGAAAATTTTGGTTGTACAAGCTCCAAGGTTTTAAGGATTTTGGGAGCTAAGCCAATCTTATTCGATCTCAGCTTCAAGAGAAATGGCCGCTGATCCATAAATGAAGAGGAAAACCAAAGAAAAATAAAGTCGGTAGTGTCAAGAGGGCCACAAATGATATTTCATGATGCAGAGATATGCTCCACTGAGTGCTTGGTCTACAAATTACACCACTTCTTCAAAGGCCTGACAACCCTATTGCAGATTCCCTGAATGTCAAAGAGGAATACATTGATGTACTTGATTAAATTCAGTCCTTTGTGTGTCATGCTCTGACTGTTTTCAATAAATGATGCTAATGAAGACAACCTTTAGCCTCCTCATTTTCCTTTAACAATTCCTAATATGATCAGTTATGATCCTCGACATGCTTTCCTGAATATTTCATCACCACTCAGAATGTTCTTCTAAATGAGGCACTTAATCTAACATTCACTAATACAGACATCACTTAGCACTTTCAAAGATGTAAGGAAAAGACAGAAGTGCAAACAAAACCTCTAGTTTCTTAAAATCAATTTGACAAATGACTGCTATGTATAATTGATGCACTCTTGTAAAAGGTTGCGGGGAAACCCTGGAGCCACAGCTTCTAGTGTAATGACTTTCCAATGGGCAAATCTAATCAGACTGAAAGTGCTAGCTATTAGCTCTCATTGACTTACCTAGCTCTTCATAGCACCGCTGGCATTGTCTCGTTTTAAAGCTTGAGTCTGTTGTATCTTGACATCTTCTCTACAATGTATGTCCTTCTGTCTTTGACAGATGCCAATAGTACTGATACAGCTTCTCTTAAAGCTTTGTCAAAGGCTTTGGGAGTACGGTCTAGCCTTGAGCTTCAATGCAAGCCAATGCTTTGAATGCACCAGTAAATACCCCTGTTAATGTTGTACAGGAGGTTCTGTGATGGATTGATGGGTGCAGGGGAGTGGAAGAAAACGGTCTGTCATATAATGAAAGATGAGCCAAGAAGTCCCTTAACAGAGCAGCAGTGTCCCGGCTAATCCATATCGTTCTGCTGTGAGCTGTCTTGTACGGCGAGCGGGAGGGGACATGGTTGGTTCACTTATTTTTGTCGTGGCCACTAGATATTAATTTGTGGGAATATCATATTAACTTGTGGGAACTTGATAATATGTTGTGGTCATTTTAATTTTGTCGAGGTAATGACATCTTTATGTCGTAGCCACAAGATCCTATGTTGAGGGAACAACATCCATTTCTTGTTACTATGACTTTCAACACAGTGTCACAACCAATTCGTACATATTCGTACAAGGTGCCAAATTTATGCTAATTCGTACAAATTCATATGACCTCACGATTTTGTACGATTTGTCTAAAACCCTGTGACGGATAGGTTTAGGGGCAGAGTTAGATTTAGGTAATTGGTACAAAATCATCCGAATGGCAACACGTAAAATATGTATGATTTAGCAACAAATTAGCCAACTTGTAAAATATGTACGAATTGCCGGGAGATCGGGTTGATGACTCCTTATGTTTCTGTCCAAATAATCTTTGACTAGGAAGAAAATAATTTGAACCACTGAACACAGTTTAAAGAAAAGGAATTCAACTTTATTTTGCTCTTTGTTAAGATTTTAATGAAACACTTAGGCCTAAATGTTCAATTTTACATTACATTATATTGTGAATATTTGATATAATCGCCCAACCCTCTGTGCAGTTTTTCATAAATCATTCAAAGAACACACTGGATTCTCTGCACGTATAAAAATGCTTACGCATTGTCAGGAGAAGTGTTTTTGTATTTATGATGTCTTCAGGACACCTTCAAGATGCTGGAAACACACAACAGGCTATAGAGCATCCTTCCTTTTTAAACATGAAGGCCATTCTTCCAATATTACTCGGAGTAATTTAAACTCCTTATACTCAAAGAAGGGCACCCAGCATTTTGGAGGTTTTTTTGTCTTGTAACTGTGCAACTGCACTCTTGGGGTTTAATCAATCTATACCTTAAAATGTGAAGCTCAGTTCATGAGCAGCATCTCCAGCTGTGTGGGCTGATAGGACATGAAAGGAATCGTAATGAATAACAGATTCACTCCCACTCACTGGTCATCCTTTCTTTCTTCTTTCTTTGGGATGTTTTGCAAGCTATAAGTGTTTTAGAGTTGTGCAGCTAAGAGCTGCGAGCTACTGCTTTTTGTGGGAAGAGATGCCGTGTAACTTTAACTAATTGGTGTTTCTATTCACTGTGAAGCATTTTCAGAGATGGATGACTTGAGATTTCCCTCTCTCACATTCCACACACTCTTCTCTGGTGCTTTTCCAAGTAATGATAGCCTCTTAAATACCATCTCTTGCAGTCTGCCATCTGTTCTCTGAACTTATTTGAGGTCTGTTGCTGAATTTTGCATATTTCTAATTTCTTCACGACTTGCAAGAATCATGTCACCTACAGCAAGCAGGCATAATCTAGTGTATGTCCGTACAAATACACAGAACTAATGAGACAGATAGGGAAACTATATGGTCCTGAGGCTGAGGACTAATTAGGGAAGTACAGTAAAATTACTGGTACATACAGTAGAAAATCAAAAGAATAACAAGAAGTTATGCTACAAAATCCAGTCTTTGCTAATTAAATATTTTGGTGAATACTATTTTTTCTTTTAACATTGCACCTATTGAAAACCATTTCACAGGATTTCCACCAAATATTTATCAGAAGTGACAGAAAAAAACATTATACATGCTTTACTTTTTAAACTTTATGTGTATCAGAGAATCCTGAAAAATTATCACATTTCCACAAAAATGTTTTGTCTTGTTATAAGAAGAAATGTTTCTTGAGCGGCAAATCAGAATATTAGAATGATGTAATGATGCTGAAAAATCTACACAGAGAAAAGCTATTTAAAATTATAATGATATTTTATAATATTAATATTAATTTTTTTTTACAATAAAAAAATGGAGCGTTTGTGTATAAGAAACATTTTAATATAAGAATAAGAAACCTAATTTAAAAAATGTAACTTTTGGTTACACACCTTTTTAGGTAACACTTTATTTTTAGGTGTCATAATACAGAGTAATTACTGTACCTAATTAGGTACTTTTTGATACGATTTATTTTAAGTAGCTTATGCCTGCATAAAGTCTGTAAATTTGTAACGTAATAAGAAAGGTATTCCATGTATTTAAGCTGTGTACTAATGGGTTAAATCAAACTAAGGTCCAGCTAGATAAGGTTTACAGTATAGATACAAATGAAATACACTTAAGAACAATCTTAAAACACTTTATTTTAAGTAGCTTACAGCTGTGTACTTAAATTATAATTAAGTTGTATAAAGTTGCAACACATATGTTACAATCTTTTGGTAGTCTCGCATAGCCTGACCTTCAGACTGACGGCTGAAGGTCTGGACTTCATAGCCGCTTACTTTGGCAAGGCCCGCCCATTAACTGACATGTCAAATAACCAATCACAGTTTGTTTTGTTCAGCATCACGTTTCGGGGTGTGGAAATGTCCCCACAACTACAGAACGGCGTGCAACAAGTCAGTCAGCATAGAAATCCCGATGAGACGCTTGCGGT
>JAUMHG010000076.1:6772859-6784651 GCA_032359395.1 Enteromius anoplus
TGATTAAATGACAAAATGTTTTTTGTTTATATAAAATATATATATATATATATATATATATATATATATATATATATGTGTGTGTGTGTGTATAATATAGTGTATATATTTATTATAACTTATGCAGTATATATTTTGAATCTGTTTATGTGTGTGCGTATATAAATACTTTGCTTAATATACAATATAACATATTTTTCCTATATATATATATATATATAGGATGGTACATATATACTATATATGTGTTATAAATACATAAGAAATATACACAGCATATTATGTGAACAAAAACTTTTATTTTGGATGCAATTAATCGCAATTAATCTTTTGACAGCACTAAAAAAATCATATGGTGTGCATATATATCGACCACATGCTAATAGAATTATATGATGCTACTTTAGAAACTGTAAAATCCGCCACCTGTTTTATGCTGAGTTATATGAACTGGAACCCACAGAAATACAGTAACCGCTTCATTTCTTCCCACTCAGATTGATCAAATGAACTGGAATCGTAAAAAAACATAATATCACTGCTGTTTGCTGTTGTTTTTATGGCGGGCACAGTGATGTTCTGGCATGGCTAGCTTCTCTTAGTGACATGAAAATAAATAACGAAATCGATGAAGGCCGATCGATGGCCAGTTGAATTAGAAACTTGGCTGACAGCAGAAGTTTCCCAAGCCTCGCTGGCCACACTGTTTCCATCAGACTTTGTTCCTGCTACTTGACACTGAAGCTGTAGGAGCAAACACGGGCCAGAAATTTGAAGTGAGACCAGAAGGGGAAGGAGAGTCTGGAAAGGAGAGTGAGCGATCTGCGGCATTACACAGGGGAAGATCCATCTGTTGATGTAACCTTTGCTTCTGCCATCACCTACCTCAGCACAAGTTTGACCCGTATATGTCTCGCTGTTAGGCTGTCAGCGCCAAATGAGTAAAGCCTCCAAATCACTCATCGCAGAGTTCAATTGCAGTTTAGGTTGTTTGAAAAAGTGACTGCTTGTGGTTACGCATGCCTCACATTGTCAGAAGCCAACAAAGGGGAATCAATATGCATTTGCTAAAGCGCAGTAGGGTTTTATTGAGGGAACTGCATCAGTGATTGAGACGTCTCATTACATATTCAACAAACGGACTCAAAGTCTTCATCTAACCATTTAAAGGGACAGTTCATCCAGAAATGAGAATTCTGTTATCATTTATTCACCCTCCAGGCTTACGTCTGGTAGTTTACAATTATTCTGGGTTGTTACCATAATCTCATAGTAGTAGTTCATCGATGACTAATGTAGTTAGTTCCAGGTTTCTGTGATTTAGATCATAACCTTGTATGAAGATGTATAAGTGATAATTTATTATTCTTTCATAAAAGTCATTCATAAAAGTTACTATGCATATCTCAAATCAAGTCTGTCACAGCAAGTTATTCACCGATTTTGTAATTCTAAATTAAATGATTTAATTAAATGATAAATGTGTTTAAAAAGAAAGTTTTGTGTGAGGGGTATGTTTAGGAGTACTGTACTGTACTGCACTGAAACAATTACACCTATGCAATATCCCCCAAAAATGTGTGTGAGTGTGTTCTGCTATTAAAGGGACCAAATGTACCCACAAGGTACCTTTTTGGGACATTTTTTAGTTTCCACGAGGAAGGCTGCATTTAAATCATTTAGGAGTTTTTTTTTTTTGTTTTTTTTTATTTGTACAGTATATAAACTATTACGCATATGGAATATGTCCCCATAATGACAGGAATACCAGTGTGTGTATGTGTTGGCAAACATATACTGTATTACGGGGGAAACCGTATATCCTGTCAGGATGCAATGAAAGATCAGATTCAGGATACTTTACACTGCCTGGTCTTAGTTGTGTGTCTAAGAAGATCAGTTTTTCTGTTACAAAACAAGTAACTGTGATCTGTGATTAAACATTTCTAGTTAAAGCCAGAATTTATTATAGACCGGCAGATTTCAATTGATTTGGAACAGAAAAACCAGCTTTGGGTCTTCTGAATTTCTTATCGTTTGAAGTGTTTTCTTAGAAGAAAGGATGGATGTGATCTTGTCTATATATGACCAGAGCTTTAAGAAGCTTAAAGTATCCACAGCTTCTCCCTGGCACATCTGGTTGCATGTATGAAACATGCACGACTAATCCCACACACGTAAGCACATACTACACACGAACGGACAAAGACACAATGCTCATGATGCTGCGATGCATTTATAAGATCTAATAGTTGACATCAGAACGGAAGCTATTTAGTTCAGTCATACATAAAATCTAAAAATATTCAATTGCAAAACATTTCATGAAAGTGTAATTTTAATGCTACTGGAGCAACAATACTGTGCCTCATACGTATCTATGGATATGTATGCATGGCAACAGTTGCCTGGAGCTACAAGCACTAAGAATAACTCAATTTGGAGCAGGGGCCACTGCAAATCATTCACAAGAACCTTTGCAGCTTAGTTAATGACTTTCCTCAGACAGGGATTGTATCAAATTAAATGAAACCCCCTGAATTTACATAATGATTATTTTATTAAACAATTAATAACAAAAGAAGGATGAATTAACCACCACTCATGTCACATTATAACTAAAATTAGGCGATATTTAATTAAAGTACTACATTATGCGAATCACAACATGTATTAAATAGGTTGTTCGATGAGAAGAGAATGTTCTTGTGAGAGAAGGAGGGTTTCAAGAGTAATATTCAACAGAACTATAACAAAGGAAAGTTTAACTCTCCCTTTTCCCAGCCTTAATATAAACAGAAAAAAAAAATTATTTTTCAAAATGTGCTCATTTTCAAACTCCACTGCAGTTAAGGTTTACCGTTTTTCGAATCCAATCAGGCAATCCCCGGGTCTGGCGATAGGACTTTTAGCCGCAGCTTAGCACAGATAATTGAATCTGATTAGACCGTTAGCATCCAGCTCAAAATGACCATAGAATTTTCTATTTAAAACTGAACTCTTCTGTAGTTAAGATTGTGTACAAAGATAGACGGAAAAGGAATATGAATTCTAGCCATATTTGCCTGGAAAATCTAAATTTTTTATTTTCTGTAGGTCTCAGTACACGATGTAACTACAGAAGAGTAAGGTATTAAAGTATTAAAAAGAAAAAAGAAGGTATGTTCTTTTAAAAACTCAAGGGGGCGATAGAGTTACCTTTAAATGTCAGTGCCATTAAATACAAGATGCTTCACAATTAGAATACAATAGCTCACTTAAAGCGAAAACTGTACAAGACACATTATGCTGATGTGTTCTATAGCGGGCCTCACAGCATTTAATCCTACTGGCTAAGACAAATACAAAGTTCTGTCATGAAATTTAATAGGTTCTTACTAGGGATGTTAATTTCAGTTATTTCTCCTAACCGACAACCTTAACTCGTTCCCCGATTAACATGTTGACCAACAACATTATTTTTAAATTAGAATTTAATTCACTTAGAAAGGATAAGCGCCTGTGACCCGTTAAAATAATAATATTTATCATAGTTAATACTAGTATCATACATATAACAGTTCATCATTTTACATAAGCAAAAACTAGCAAACAACAGAAGACGAGAATTCACATGATCATATATTTTTATATCCAGTGTTGGGGAAAGTTACTTTTAAAAGTAATGAATTACAATATTGCGTTACTCCCTAAAAAAGTAACTTATTATGTTACTTAGTTACTTTTTATGGAAAGTAGTGCGTTACAATACTTAGGGTTGGGTCAATAGACGATGCCATCGTCCATCGCCAATGGCCAGCAGACATCACGATGCTGATCCGGCATCACGATCCTTCGCCCCGCCGCAGCAGCAGCAACCAGCTCGCGAAAATCATGCTTAATTTATAGCGGCAAATCCATGTCATTAATAAGCGAGCACACAACTGATGTTGGCGAGCACGGTAAATCATTGTCGCGAGAGGAAAACAGATCTACATGCGAAGAAACGGGGCCCGCAAGCTCATTTCAAACCTGCGCGCGTGCTTGATATGTCATCTGCACGCGATCATTCCTGCGCACGATCTTATCTCATCTGTTCGCGCAAACACTGTTGTTTTGGTCAGTCGTGGGGCGGGGCTTGCTGTTTTAGTTACAAATTGGTCGACATCGCCCAACCCTAACATTACTTTTGCGTTACTTTTTAAATATGGGCAGAGCTTGAGTGTTTGTTTTTAATATAAGAAGTTATCTTTATAGCAGAAGTGTCACGAATAAACCTCATGCTGAAGAAAAAAGTTAATTCACATCTGTAAAGTAGAATACAGAAGAAAGTTCAATACTCTTTAGCATTTAAAAAAAACAAACAAACAATGAAGCACAGTCATCAAAGGTCAGCAGCAAAGACATTTGTGTAATTTAATCATTGCAGGTTTATTGAGTTTATTTTAATCAATTTTGATGAATACTAAATCTGTTTTTTAAGAGTGAGATGAATTAATGCACGTTTGCATTTAGGCCCAATCCCAATTCTAATCCTTACCCCTACACTTTCCCCTACCCCTCAGTTTAGCACGTTCACGTGGGTAGTGGTGTCTCAATTCTCATTTGATTGGAGGGGTAGGGTTAAGGGAAACGCTAGATCTAGCCCTTGAACAAAGATTTTTCGGGACCTCACTTCAAAAGAAGGGCTAAGAGAAATTTCCAACATGGCTGCTCACTCAAGCAAGCAGACCCATAAATTTAGGTAATTTTTGCCATTAATAAGGATTAATAAGGATTTTTCACTATATGTATATTACCATCAGTCTTTTGTTTGTGTTTACGGTGATGTTCTGTAAAGACATGTTTGCAAAAAAAACGCTAACGTTTTTCTAGTGGATAGCACTGATTGCACAATATTAGGAAATATATTTTTATGTCATGTTATGTAACTAGCGTTACTTGTAATGCATTACCCCCAACACTGTTCATATCATACGCCTGCAGCATTTTTGCGACCAGAGAAAAACATTATAAAGGATAAATAGTCCTATACAAGAAATATATAGCTAATAGTAAATCAAGAAAATGAAAGATGGGAATAAAACCTTACTAGTAACCAATTCCTTACTAGTAACCATAGCAACAGTGACCAAATTAATATCAAAGATGGCAATGTCCATAAAACTAGAAGACCTCATAAAACTTTCAGATGACGTGCAGCTAATTTCTCCACTATAAGTTACCCAAACACATATAAATTTGTTTAACTGATTGTATTAATCGGTCAAGATTCTTATTGGTTGGTTAATGGTTAAACCTTTAAAATGAACATTCCTAGTTCTTTTTTATATCAGCAGCCAATGAGCTTGCTGCTCAACATTCATATACTCAGCTACTATTTGCTGTAGCATTTGAGTTGCACGTCAGAAACCCTCCACCTTCCCCAGCTCCACCTGTATAGATCTGCTACAAGGTGATTTCATATACTGTATGTTATATGTGCATATTCACAACAGCATATCTGTGAATGTACTGTATAACAAAGCTCTTTGATTAGCTATAACTACTGTAGCCGACGGCAATGCAGCAATGCACAAATCACGTCACATATAATATACACATCAAATATACAAGTCTTCAAGAACTGGCTTGATAACGTATTGAAAGCATTCAACTGAAAAGCTTATTTGGATATTGCCATATTGTACCCAGCCAATTTTATTAATAAGACATAGACTACCCATTCAGATTTTCAGAACTGTCAAAAACCAGCATTTCCTGTGAAGACTTTATGAAGTCCGTTATCTAATGCTAAGTCGCAGCGGTGTATCCAGTGGAGACTTTCAAAACACATTCTGTGGCGCCACAGTTAAAGTTCAATGTAAATTTAAGATTTTATGATTCTTACCGCATCCTGTCTTGCTCAGCTTTATTGTGTCATCAGTAGCTAAGGGTCTAATGGTGCAAACCCTGCATCCGCCGCAGCGGTGGGCCTCGTTCTGTCCACTGGGGCGCTTTTGAACCGCAGTGCACTGATGCCTTTGGATCCCCCTTCTGCTTTAACTACCTCATCTTTCACACAGCGGGTCTGGTCGAGCGGGGCGACCCAGGGCACCTGCGCTGCTATCAGTAGCTCTGTGTCTTTGCCGCAGACTGTCTCACCTGGGAGCGGCAATTAAAGGTGTATTAGTTCAGAACCGTGACCCTTACACCTCCGCTTCGGTGGTGTCACAGCAGCAAAAGACAGCAGGATGAGTTTTCTTCACAATTTTAATTCCCTAGCACAGCTCACTCTTTCCAAAACACACATCAAAATGAAGTCTTTCTTTACACCGGACCGCAATATAATTATGCCCGTTCAGGTGTGAGTTACTGTTCGGGGTGAAGATTTATTGTTGTTTGTTGCCATAATTTAACTGATTTCTGTAAGTGTGTGACTGTGTGTTTTTGTTTTAGGCTATAAATCTAGTGTTGAACAGCTGGATAATTAACTTGAAAGGCTGTCTATAACTTTCGTGTTCTGTTGCTTTATAAGCATTAACAGAAAGTCCGGTTACAAGCCTGGACTATTGAAATTGTCAAAGACCCTAAGTTACAGCTGAATGCCGACTATATTTAGAAGTGAAAAATCTCTACTAGGGTGGGAAGCTTACATGGTCCTGAGTGAAAACTTATTGACTAAGCTGTTTTATTTCGGGAGAAAGTAGTTCATTTTGATCTCAATGGGCTTTGCAGTCTCACTTTTTCAAAAATAGGGTAGCCTATGAATAGATCATTAAAAGTAGGTGACAGTTTTTTAAGAGCTTTTGGTATTTTCCTCAGACCAATCTATAATGGGATCACAAACACCTATGTGAAACTTTTAATAACACCTCTTCCTGGGCGTTTTGGTCATTTTGTATACTCTAGCACTTGACAGATAAATTAATTACCTGTCATATTGCTTCTAGCTTCATCTATTGTCGCTTTTAATGTTAAAAATAGCGCTTTTATATGAACGTCTTTCAAAATAAGCTCAAAACAACCCCTACACCCTGTTCCATTCAGCTGTGCTCTTCTAGCGGTTAGAAAGCAATAATATATCCTGTGCGAATACCCCTTAATCCTCTCCAGAGTGCTGAACGTGGCCCGGGACAGAAAGTGACCGTGAACGGTGTTGATGGAAATTGCTGTCTCATAAATCAGACCGCAAGGTGCTGCTGAAAAGGTTTTGAAGTTGAAAAAAGTAAACTGCAACTATTGCAATCAACCCAAGATTAACAGATCAAGCCAAAGATCAAAAGAAGCTAATTGTCACTTTTATTAATGGCCACATATGCAAATGCAGCCTATTTAAGATTAGCTGAAGATTTCATCACAGGAGCTCCTGGTTTAAGATCTGTTTATTTGGGATTTGAGAGGCAAGCTCCTGGTCATACATCACCCCACATTGTTTACCCAAGGAGGCATTTAAGCCTATACTTCATCCGTCCCCAGACAGCTGTGTGGCACGTTCCGCTGCTCTGCTCCCTCTGAGCCATTCCCAACTTAGCTGCCTCGCAGCAATTTTTGCGGACGTCATTTCAGTGGAAAGAAAGTCAGTGCAAGGTTATTATAGGTTTGCATTTTAAGCTTTGTTTTTATTTTCATACAACTTAGAAATACATTTTTGAGTTGAAAGAATAACAAAAGGAAGTGTTGTTAAAAATAACATTTTGGAAAAATTTTGGTAATTGTCATGCAGCTAAAAAAACAACAACAACAACAAAAAAATACAACACTTGATTAATCCTTAATTAAAACTTAACTGATTAAAGGTCCTATTATTAAACTGTAGGTGGCTCAGTCCAATAGGTTCTAACCCATAATGACATCACTATGCACATCTGATTTCTTTCGCATTCACAGCCAATGAGCTTGCTGCTCAATGTTTAAACACCTAGCTGGTTCTTCCTCCAGCACACATCTACATTAAAGAGTGGCTTTGGAGGTGGTTTTGGCTATAACCATACTTTTTGTCTCGTGCAGTGCACTACCTGCATTTGATTAACTAACTAAAAAAACAACGTTGCTTCTCTGGTGCTTGCTGCACAGAACAGATGCCTTTCAACTTCCAACTAAACGATAGTTAAAGTTGCTAGGTGTATGTATATTCTTGGAACAAAAGACACTAGAAGGGTCTGAAAGTTGCTAAATGTAGGGCTAAAGTGGTGCTTGTGTGTGTGAGATGCGGGAGTTGATGGAGGTGGATATTTGTGGCTGAGTTCACATCCTAGTAGTTCTACAGCTTCAGTTTCAGAACCTTCATGCTTAGTAACACATACAGATGTTCCCTAACCAGAGTGCAATAGTGAAAATAGAGCCTCTTTTAAACTGTTTTGTCCTCCGACCATTGTTCAAATTACTTATTGTGGTATTTTGAAAAACCATTATTCGGTACTGACCGGTATACCCCAGCACTAATGTATGTTATATACGGCCATTATTTCATGTACATTGCCACTGAGTTCAAATTAAAAATATTGACTTGGTAACTAACTGATAAAAAAACCCTACAATGATTACACTTAAATTATATTATATAATTAAATACTTCTGTATTATTTAATGTATGGCGGTAATCATTCTGCAATTAAAGGGAAGCAGAGATGGAAGTTGGCAGAGGAACTGCACTTCGACCCACGCCCACTTTCTCCTCTTCATTTGCATGCTCTCATGTGTGAATGCTTCGCAGGGCCACAAATTAAATATTCATTGTGTAAAACCCTGGCTTATGTAACCATAGACGTGCAGCTTGAGCACGACAACAAAATTAAACTAAAATAACACACAAAAAAATACAATCCCATACCCATTTTAGTAACTATGACTTTAACCGCTGACAGACAGATGAAGGTTAAGACTGAAGACACATCCAAAAAAAAAAAAAAAAAAAAGGGTAATTCTATATTTTCCCACAATACATTGTAGTAGAGCTCTGATATATGTACTGTGTGTTCCCTGTGGGTCTGTCTGCATTTCCATATCTACCACAGACACAGAGTGATTTGTCTATGGCATAGATCGTCATGGTAACCGGCCACACTGGCATTTTTGTTTGCCTACGGTATGTCAGTTCTGTCACTTAACCTCGCTTCTTCAATCTGACTTGACCTGCGTTAAAGCGATTGATTGCAATATTATCTCATCATACAACAATAGCAGGGCCACAGCGTACCAGATGTAATTGATTTGACTGCATTACAGGAAAATCACTAGTACTTAATGAAGTGAGTCCTGAGCTTTCTGTTTCTCAAAGACACTTGTGCTGATCAGTAGCTCCGTCCAAGAATGCCCATTGAAGATTATCATTGAACAATCCGAGAGAGGTCCTGTTGGGTTGTCAACTTAACATGTAAATTGGGATCAATTCTGTAAGCAAACATCTGTAGAATCTTATTTTGCTGCATAGTATTTTTGTGGAAACCATTTTTGTTTTAAGAAATTAATTTGGTTATTCAGCAAGGATGACTTAAAATAAAAATGTATTTTTTTATGGATAAAAAAAAAAATCTATTCATCAAAGAACACACACACACACAAAAAAAGGCCCTTTCTTTCTCCTGATGTTAATACTGTATGTGCAATTACTTATGATTACTTAAATTAACTATCATGAAATTAATTTATTTAACATGCTTGAAAATTGATTTTCAACGCTATTTCCAGAAAGCCTTGAAAAAGTACAGTAGATTATATTATGGATCTCATATTGATTGACACGTTTGTCAGTATCCTATAAAACTGCTATATTTCATTTCTCTGCTGTCTCAATATAATAGAGTTACATAAAGCAGAACACATTTCATTTCTTTATTTATGAGGTGATTTTAAACCTTGAAGCCTTTCTGTAGTAAAACAGCGTCAGTTGCAATCTCACAAACATTCTGGATGTTTGATAGCTTTGGATAAATGAGACGACATTTCTTACATGAATAACAAAAGGAATATGTCAGATTAATGTAGAAGTCATAATTTCAGCCCGCACGGTGTCATTATTGGACATGCTCGGAGGGTAAACATTCGAGAGCATTTTCAATAATCCCTGACGGAACACAAGATTATGGCTTTTACAGAAAGCCAAGTCCAAACACACAGAAGCTGGATCCTCTTGAAAGAAAATATGAAAACCGCTTCTTCATGCTTATTGCCTGTGTTAATCCTCATTAAGGGCCCACGTTGAACATACAAGCCTAAAACGCCTTCAGGAGGCAATGATATTGTCGCTGCTGCCCATACATACAGCGGCATGCAAACAAAAATGACCAACCTGGTCTCTAAAAATATGTACATCTGTGCACTTTTTGTGCAACACTGTTTTTATGTACCTTACTGCACGTTTCACTGCTTAAAAGAGAAAGTTTAAAAGAGAAATATCCACTGAGTGGTGATAAAACAAAGGTTCAATATGTGCACCCTGGTACATTTTTATTACGTTGATATATGTATGTATTGCGGCGGTTCAGGGGTCTGTTGATAAAAGTTAATGCTCTATCATGTTTGAAATATACCCTACACCAAATCCAACCCTAAACCTACCCGATAGCGTTAACAAATGCAAAACTAATATAAAAATGCATTTGCAGATGCAACCGTGCCAATTTAAGTTCCTTTTACACAGATTTGAACTGTTTTGTTGACCGTTTTGTGTTGCACAAAAATTGCACTGAGTATATGTTTTAATGAAACCAGGTTGTTCATTTCTTTTGGAGACTGCAGTGTGTATGTACTTGTAGGTACGTGTTTCGTGTCTCGCTAAAAAGTGTACCATGGCATGTTTACACCGTGAGACCTGGTAGGAAAGGATGCAGTTGTTACTTCTGGTTGAACTCTTTAAATTAAGAACAAAAACGTTTTTTATGCTGAATCTAATGCAAATAAATAACAGGTCCATCCATTTTTCATTGCTCCTCCTCTGCTACTCGTGCAGCTGTGACTGGGCCGTACACGGGGGCATGTGGCGTGGCTAACTCAGGGATACGGATTGACACAGGGCCTAATCAGCGCATCAAGGGAGGAGGACACTGTACAGTTCATGTAATGACCGTATGAATTATGTATAGGCCGCGGCAGGGGAGGAGATGGAGGAAGTGCGGCTGAGGGTGAGGTGGGGATGATACAGAAACGGTAACTGATTAAGATTTCCTTCCTTTCTACCTTTTTTGTCTTCTCTGAGGAGCAGACGCTCTTTTAATATCAGTTTTATTCATCCCAAAGTGAGAGAAGGGCTCAGCGCCAGCAAACTACGATCTCTTTATAAGACTGTCATTATTGTATTTTCTGAGCAGGCACCTCGAACAGCTCACAATGATAACCTTGGAAGGTTATCATTATTTTTTCTCACACCATTACTACTGGAGCGACCAAAAGATCAACAAGGGATCAAAGTACAAACGGACCAGAGTTCTGTCTTCTAAAAGAAAAAGTAATGATTTGTAAAGTAATGAAACTAATGCAGTACAGTAGGTTCCAAAAGTCTCCAAAAACTATAATGAATTAAATTTTAGAAAAATATAACATCAATCCATCCACCTATCTATATTATAGTAGGAACATTTAAATAGCATATAGTATTTTAAATGATTTGTTATTAAATGTTTAAAAAATACTATATTAAATATATACTTTATTAATTTCTACTATCAATTGATTACTAAATAAAAAAATATTATTTATTACACTGTTATTGTAAAATAAAATAATAAATAAAACAAAATAAAAGAAATACATTTTAATAATCAAAAACTTTCCATCCATGTGATTTATAATATATATATATATATATATATATATATATATATATATATATATTA
>JAUMHG010000076.1:6829923-6840547 GCA_032359395.1 Enteromius anoplus
AAAGCCTGTCTTCTGAGAAATACAGAGAATATTGCTATAAATTGTAGCAACTCCACCTCCTTTGCCTTTTGGACGTGGCTCATTTTTATAGCTGTAATCTTGGGGTGTAGACTCATTTAAAGTAATGTACTCATCTGGAAGGGCAGAGGCTCTCTGATCTGTGAAATACTGCATAAGACAGATACTTTAAAATTAAAGACTTCAAAAACAATGTTTCTCAATGTCAAGGCTTTGCAGATCTCATCATACACAGTGTATAACATCATAAAAATATTCAGAGAAACTGGAGAAATCTCTGTGCGTAAGGAACAAGGCTGAAGACCTTTGTTGGATGCTGTGGTCTTTGGGCCCTCAGACAACACTGAATTACTCATCAGCATGATTCTGACATTGACATTACTAAAAGGGCCCAGGAATACTTCCAGAAACCACTGTCAGTAAACAAATCTCTTCTGCCATCTGCAGATGCCAGCTAAAGCTTTATCATACAACAAAGTGATGTTGTATCCTGTGGGCTAAGACACATTTAAAATGGACTGTTTCAAAAAATATGTTCTATGGTCAGATGAGCCCAAATTAACATTCTTGTTAAAAATCCCAGTGCCATGACCTCCGGGCTAAAGAGGAGGGAGACCTTCCAGCGTGTTATCAGCGTTCAGTTTTAAAAGCCAGCATCTCTGATGGTATGGGGGATATGCATAAGTGCATGAGTTATGGGCAGTTTGAATATTTTGGCAGGAACTATAAATGCTGAAAGGTATAAAAAAGTTTTAGAGCAACATATTCTTTCCTCCAGATAATGTCTATTTTAGGAATGGCATTGTGTATTTCAGCAGAACAATGCGAAACCATATACTGCAGCTATTACAACAGCATGGCTTCGTAGAAGAAAAATCTGGGTGCCTTTTTACCTATAGAGAACATTTGGTGCATCATTAAGCAAAAAATACATCAAAGATGAACGCAAACTTAGACAAGAATGGGACCAAATTCCAACACCAAAACTCCAGAAACTCATAACTTCGATGCCCAGATGTCTTCAAACTATTTTGAAAAGAAGAGTAGAGGCTAAACCATGGTAAACATGCCCCTGACCCAACTAATTTGAGACCTGTAGCAGACATCCAATTTGAAATAAGCTCATTTTGTGCACAAAATTGTAACTTTTCTGACTTGTTATGTTATCTATGTTCTGTTGTGAATAAAATGATGGCTGATGAGATTTAAAATTCTTTTAGTTGTCATTTTATTGAAAACAACAACAACAACAAAACAACAACATTTCTGGATTGTGGGTTGTAAATCAATACCTTTTAAAACACTGAAACCTTTTTAACCTTTTAAATTATTTAGTGTACTTTAAAAAGTACAATTATGGATTAGCTACATAATAAATGACATTTAAAATCAATATATTTAATTCAAATTTTATAGTACTTGCGTGAATGTTGTAGATACACATGGTGAACACAGGAATTGGAAATATTATAAAACAAGTCCATAATACAAAAGCTACCCATAACACATCTTATTATATACCGTACATGCCATACTTTTAAATCTTACTTTTCACCTCAATGTCTTACATTCAGGACTTAAACTGAGAAAAATGAAGTGAGACTAAGTATGGTGTCCCATACTCAGAATTTGTGCTCTTACATTCAGATTACAAGTCAGACCTCATTAGGCCACGAATGCCCCATTACAAATATTTTCAAATAAATAACAGATATTCTCATGTCATTAATATTAAGGCCTACCCAGCAGTCAGATAACAGACTAGTAGAAAGGAAGAACATCCTCTTGCTGTGGACTGATAATACTTATGTCAAGAGCTGAAAAAAGTCAAGAATGAAGTACCACTAGAATACTTTTCATTCATTCATTCAGTCATTCATTCATTCATTCATTCATTCATTCATTCATTCATTCAATTATTTTAGTGCTGTCAAAAAAAAAATTATTGCAGGCACATTTTTGTCTGCATAATATATGTGTTAGTGTTCTGTGTTTATTATGTATATATATATAAAAAAAACACAAATCCAGTATATATTTAAAAAATATTTATATATATATATATATATATATATATATATATTTTTTTTTTAATTTATATTATATATAATTGTGCTATTTAATGTATTAACATTTTTCTGAAATATATACAGTACATTTATGTGTGTGTACTTTATTTAAATAGGAATAGAACAAAAAGTTACAGCTAGAAGAAGCAAAAAATATGCATTGTACATAGAGAGTACAGCATTTGCATCTGGAGTCTGATCAGCCACAGTATTAAAACCACTGAAGTAGATAGCATGGTCATGGGCGCCCAAGGCTCATTAAAGCACGTGGGTGGGGAACGATGGCTAGTCCAACCATGGTCTATGGTTTAACCATACAAATTTCTGAATAGCATAAATGCTGGGTGTTATAGAAACACATTTTGATGGATTTGGATCCATCATGGACCCTGTCCACTGCTGAAAGCACCAATAATGGATATGTGAGAGTCAGAACTAGACCATGAAGCAATGAAGGTTGTCCGGTCTGATTAATTACTTTTTCTTTTTGATTAAGTGGATAGGTGTGTGTGCTGTATTCCTGAGGAATATGGTCGAAGAATGCATATGGAAAGAAGGCAGGCCAGTGAAGGTAGTGTTATGGTCTGGGCAGTGTACTGTTGGGAAACCCTTGTTCCTGGCTTTCATGCAGATGTTACATTGGCACCACCTACCAAATGATTGTTGCAGACCACCCTTCATGGCAGTGGTGTTTTCTGATGAACTTTTTTAGCAGGATAATGCAGCCTGCCACATGGCAAAATATTCGTTGAACATGTCAAATAGATCAAGGTTTTGCCTTGGCCTTCAATCCTAGATTGTTCCTTAAGGTTATAATGTTAACAGTTTTTTTGCACAATGAATAATTAAAGAAATAAAAGATAGAAAGAAAGAAATATGTGGGTAAAAAAATATTTTCAACTCTCATTATAGCAAGTGTTGTTATTAAAGTAAAAATTACATGTTTTTAAGGGGCGTGTCTTTACAGTATCAATGCCTCCACATTACTGCATTGTCTTGACAATATAATCAAAATAAAACAGTAATTTCCAAACAAAGCATTATTAAATCATTAACTTATGGTTTGTGATGCAGTCAGATCATCTTTCAACAAATGTTTCTTTGTGAACTCTCCATCACCCTGTACCTCATTTGCAAAAAAAAAAAAAGGATGCTCAATCCAGGATGCTATTAAAGGGTCATGAACCCCCCTCTTTTAGCACTGGTTAGTTAAAAAAGTGGACATGAAAACAAACAGTTTAATTTCACTCTCATGAGTTAAAACACGAATAAATGCACAGCCATTTGCACTCTGCATATGAACGAGATTGTTGCACCTCGCATACCTTTTAAGGCTTATCCAGCGGCGTCATAAAAACTTGCAGATTTTTTTTTCTCTCAGAAGAAAATCACAGATGCATGCTCACAAGAATTACGTTCCGATCCGAGCACCTCCTGATCTTCCAAACGTATGCTGTAGGTTTAACTTCATGGCGGTTGAACGCATATTTTAGTGTGTGACTGCCATTGTACGATTTTCAGATAAACTCAATCATGACGTGTGCGAGGGCTCACGGCGTTCCGATCTTTAGAATCGCACTGTGTACGCCCGCCTTTAGTTAATGTATGTGATCTCACAGTCTGAAGCATGCATCTGTCATAGCAAATCCAGAGCTGTTTCTTAATGGCTCTGAGCAAATCAACACAAGATGTTTCAAATAATTAAGCAAAGCGTCTTCTCATAGGTTAAGAACACGCAGTTTCAGTAATAATTTAATAGTGAAAAACTCCATTGCACACCTGAAATTGATAGGTGCGTAGGATAATAAGACCCACCAGGTGGATCGTTTCAACAAGAGAGCTTCTTGTAGTGTATTTATGGTGATTTTGGGTGTCTATGGAGATTGATTATGCGAGTTTAGACTCTTAATGAACTTAATTGTTTACAGATGGAGCTTTGTTAATTGGTCATGCATGCATTTTCAGAAAGATGTGCTTGAAATTTTGTGACCGAAACGTTGTGTTAATAAATATTACTTTTTTGCAAGTTACGATAGTGTGCACAACCAACACATCTCTGACTTTAAGTTGTTTGTCTTTTTCAGATTGGTGCATTAGACCAATACTTCACTTGTAGAAACAGATTTAATTGACTTGTAATGTTATTACATCCTTTTATGATGTATCATTCATTTTATTCCTCTCTTGTAGGATGCTTTGGATAAAAGGTTCTGGTAGATTAAACAAATATAAATGTAAATTGAGTTTTTTTTATTCTTCTTCTCACATTCCTGTCCTTTATAATCTGTCTCATTCTGTTTATTAAGTTATGTGCTACCTCAAAAGGTTTTAATTGACTGCTCTGTATTAGTGCAATTTTTGCTGTTCCATCCTAATCAGTTTATTTCATCTGTGTATACGTCTGTTCGTATATAATACTACAGTCCAAAAATGAAAATTACCCCATATTTTACTCTCCCCGTTATATGACTTTCTTTTTTTCGGATGAACACAGTCAGATCAACAGAGTTTTCAAAAAATGTATCCTGGCTCTTCTAAGCTCCGAAGAACTGAAATATATAAACTCGCAATTGTGACTTTTTTTTCTATTTTTGCAGTTTCAGTGTGACATTGCTGGTTGCAGGGACAAGGAGTAGTAGAGGCAAGATCTAGCTGTGGCATTATTTTAAATAAACAAAACCCAACACAATTGAATAAAGATGAGCACTGGAGTACAGCAGTGATATAACAAGTAGTAAACCAACTAATAGCGATAAAACCAGAAAATCAGCTGAAACGAAAGAATACAGTATATGCACTGACAAACTAAAAACCATGGCAAGTAACATGTGAATACTCAAACCAATGCAAAACTAATTTGAACTCTGGCATCTGTGTTCAAGCAATTCTGAGGGTAGGGTACATACAGACGAAAATATTGTCATAACAATCCCCATTCACTATTTGTAACACTCAGACACAGTACTCAGAGGACAAGGTGAGTTCAAAGTAAAGAGGATTTATAGGCATACGTAATATGAAACTCAGTCTTTGAAGAGCGATCTCCTGATCACTATAAAAGCTAGCCTCCTAGTTGGCGCTCTCCTGATCGCTTTCTCATATATGGATCATTCAACACAGGTAATCTCTCAGGTAAGGGACACAGGGTTCGTTGGTGATCTCCAGATCGCTTTCTAACTCCATTCGGTGCTACAGATTCAGGTGAACATACAAGGTGAGTTTTTGCTTACATCAAGTCGAATCCAAGGATCCATTGTGCTCGGTGCAGGTAGCCTTGAAGGCCCGGGCTGATCAGGAGCCTTAGAGGGCCATGCCGAATCAGGGGCCCTAGCGGCCCATGGAGGATCTGGAGTCGCCTGTGACAGTGGAGGAACAGGGGCTGCCTGCGGCTGTGATGACTCAGGGGCTGCCTGTAGCAGTGGCGGATCAGGGGATGCCTGCACCTGTGGTGACTCAAAGGTAGCCTGCGGCAGCTGCGGAACTATATGGCCCCCCCAAAAAATGTTCTTGGGGAAACTTCTCCCTCCTCTTGGCTGCGGCCTATGCAGATATGCAGAGTACTAGACTCAGGGGAACGCTCTTGCAGCGCGGACTCAGGGGAACGCTCTTGCTGCGCGGACTCAGGGGAACGCTCTTGCTGCGCGGACTCAGGGGAACGCTCTTGCTGCGCGGACTCAAGGTCAGGATTCAGATTCGGCTTTCCTGGCCGTAATTCAGTAACTGGATTCAGGAACGGTTCTCCTGGCCGAAACTCTGGGATAAGGTGAGTTCAAAGTAAAGGGTGTTTATTAAAAAAATTATATATATGCAGAGAAAACTGAAATTGAACCTTAAGGCATAGTCAGTCATACGTAATATGAAACTCCGTCAATAAACAGCGATCACCTGATCGCTATACAGGCAAGCCTCCTAGTTGGCGATCTCCAGATTGCTTCTCACTCCATTCAGTGTTAAGTATTCAGGGCAGGTATCATACGGTTTGCTTACATCAAGTCGAATCCAAGGATCCAGGTGCTCGGTGCAGGTAAGTCTTTTAGTGCAGTCAGCCATCCGGGTTTAAGATCTCAGAATTGCCAGTAGGTAACACAGAACGCAAGGTAGTATGAGCATAGTTACCTTGAGCTCAGACTTCAACTGACTAGTGTGAGAGTCTTTTAACCTGTGCTGGTGATTAGTCTCAGGTGTTTCAGGTTAATCATAATTGGTGACTGAGAATGTGTGCTAGTTACTTTGCTGGGATCAGCGCACAGAGACAGAGACGGCGTGACACTAGGGATGGTTATCATTTGAAATGTATCTATTCAGATTTTTATCGATTCCTAATTCCAATTCCAATACATGATGATAAACAAATCCAATAATTTAAATTTTAAGTCACATTTAGATGTCAAACATATTTACTGCCAGTGTTTCCATGTCTAGTCAGTTGGGGACTTTTATGTTGAAAATGTCTGTTCCCTTGTGTCTTCACCCCCTTGTTTGTCACTGGGTTTTTTGATTAGCTCCTCCTACCTCATCATCTCGTCCTCTTATTATCATGTGTATTTAAAGAGTTGTTTTTTGTTCCAGTTTCAGCCGAGCATTGAGGTTTAAAGCAATTTCCCATTCCTAGTTGTTCTGTGTTTTCTTGTTAAAGAACTTTGACTTGTACTTTGGATGCTCGCTCTTGTTTTGCCCTAGTTGGATACTATACGCCCATCGACCGACCCACGCTTCCCCCTTTGGACTATTCTTGTGCTTTGCCTCCACCATTCTTTGCTGTTTGCTGTTGTGTTCGACCCTGTCTGTATGACCATGCCTTTAAATAAAACCCTGCATTATCAGGCCATTCCAGGATCCAGTAGGTTTTCTCCCGGACATGCTTTAAAGGGCGCGGCTACAGAGGCCACCCTGGAATCTGCGTCCTGCCCAGTCACAGCCATGGAGGCCATCGTTAACCTCCATGTGCTCTCTATTTCAGTCACCCCTGTTCTGCCTTGCTGTCCAACAGCTCAGCCCTGTCCTTCAGCTCCCTCTGCTCCACCCTGGAGGGCCTCTGAATCATCTGTTCTGCCCTGGAGTCTCGAAGCATGTACTGTCCAGGCCACAGAGGCCTTAGTTCAAATTCAAATTTTATTTGTCACATACACAATCATACAAAGTACAATGTGCAGTGAAATGATTTTGTGCGACCATAGAGTCGCGACGGCAGCCACCTTATCGGCGCCATCATAGAAAATAAGGAATAAGATACATTAGGAAAACGAGGGTAAAAAAAATCCCTCCCAGACTGTCCAGTGTACACTGGGCAGTGTGTGATCAGGGGTTAAAAAAATTCCTCAGCACAGCATATAAAACATATAATCACAAGACAAAACATTGCAACATTGGAGGGTACAGGGAATGTGGAAATGTCCAATGTAGGCAAACAGCTTGAGAGTGCTGGTCCCAGGCCCGCCTACCCACACCGAAGGGTATAAGCACACAAAGGCATTGGATGGGGGGAAGGTAGTTATTGTCTATCTGTAGCTGTGTCTTGATTTGTGTGTGTGTGCCAATGATGTGTTTGCCTGGGAAGACTGTAAACAGTTTGTGCCAGGTGTCCTTGAAGAAGGGAAAGGAATTTTTCAGAGCGTCTCATTATCTTGCTCTTCGGGGGAGTTTAGTCTCTCTTTAGCCTTGGCCCAAGGCCAGGTGCCAGCTAGAAGGGAGAAGCCGAAAAATAGAATAGAAAAACATTCCAATTTGGATCAATATCTGCCAATTTCACAGATATCTAATGTCCGTCACTGGTCTCCAGGTCTGTCCAAATCCCGTTGCATAGCTGCTAGTTTCACCAAGATATTATCCAATTTGTGGCCCAAAGCCACAGTCTGAGTGCTAAAAACTCTCGTCACCACTGTTTCAACCCATCCAGCCAGTTTATTGGGGTTTTTGACTGTCCGCTATTCAAATTTGTCGATATCCAATTGCCCCACCTAATCCAATCAGCAGAATCCCTGTTATCAGAGTTCCGAATAGGTAGATGTCTTCGACATCCTCCAGAGACAGTGCGGCCAGGCACACGATGCGCACTCCTATCCGTCCATCATGTATCTAGCTGCAAATGTCCCAGCATGACAAGTAGGTTCCCCCGAACCCATGCTTCTCGTGGAGAAGATTGTGTTAATTGCGTTCAGAGACAAGTTGATCAAATCCATAATTCCTTTTGTTTGAAGAGCAGAGCAAAAAGAGTCTCAGAGATAGAACCCACAAGACAAGACAAGAGGAGCAAGCGGAGAGAGATAAGGGAGGGACAGAAGATGTCTGAGAGCCAAGAGGAAAAAACTAAACAAAAATAAAACTTCTCATTCACCTCTCTGTGCTCTGTTCCAGTCCCTCCGGCTCCGCCCTGGAGGGTGTTTGCTCTCTCTGCCTTGTTCTGGTGGTCATCAGCTCTGCGGCCCCGTCCTGGAGGGTCTTTACCCGGTCTACTGTACCCTGGAGGCTCTCAGCTCTGCTTGTGCCGCAGTGGTTCCCAGTTGTGCCTGCGTCCCTGTGGCTCCCTGCGCTGTATGCACCGCTATGGCCCTGGGTGCTCCACGGTCCAGGCACTCCACAGCTTCACGGCCTGCTATGTCCTCATAGCTCCGCATCCTTCCCCCTATTTACGCTCCACTCCGCATCTCTCCTGGACTCTAGACTCCCTAATCATTCGTCTTCTCATTATCATGTGTATTTAAAGAGTTGTTTGTGTTCCAGTCTCCGCCAAGCATTGAGGTTTCCTCATGCAAAGCATTTTCCCATTCCTAGTTGTTCTTTGTTTTCTTGTTACCGACCTCTGCCTTCTATTTTGGATCCTAAGTAAGTACTACAATAGAAACAAACAAATAATTTAGTAATTGTGTAAATAAAACTGAAAACATTGCATGTACAGGAATTGAAATCATTGCTTTCTTTTCATAAATAAAATATACATTAATCCTCATTAAATTTCCAAACAATATTCAGTCAAGAAGAGTTACTGATTATATTTTGTACTCTGATTATCATTCATGACCGACTGTATGCTTATTAGGCGGCTGCCACTTTAAAAGCAGAGGTTTGCTGTCATTTAAAAATCATTAAGTGCCGTTGTTAAGCACAGCGTTGAGCGTCTACATACAAATGCCAGGCAAAATTTCATAAAATAAACCCACAGCAACAAAAGTTTCATCATTTATTAATAACAACAAATGATACAGTAATTCTTCCACCAAGCACAGTAGTTCTTTGGTTAACAGAATGGATGCGAAACAACACACAGATGCAGTGGTGCAGTTACGCTGATTTAATGAGGTCACAGGTGTGTTGATACAGTATTTTACAGGCGCTTTGAATATGGCTCAGATAATTATAACAACCATTGTCATGATCAGTTCAAAAGGTTTCTAACCTCAGAGTGGTGTACAGTAATAAAGTGAAGGATCAGACGATTTTGGAACAGCTTGAACTTAAAGTACAGAGTGTGTTAGCTTTAAAGTTAATAACACAATGTTATATCTTTATGAATTCTTTAAGACACGCATAGGTCTTGCATAGACAGATATAAAATACTTCATCGTGTTGATTTATTAACATAATCAATTAACATAATCAGCCGTCCATTTAGGATGTCTTTGTCAATGTACTAGACAAACTACTAGCAAAAAGCTTTGCCCAGAGTGCTGTCTGCTCCCCAAGGATTCCCAATTATGTAGAAATGAAACTGATAAAGCTCAGTTCCTGAGTCTTTTAAAAAGTAGTTTCAAAGACATTTGGGGGTTGTGGAGGAGTTTGCCCATGACAATCTCTACATGAGTTAAGATCGTGTTTCATTGTTCTGTGAAAAGCATTACATGCGGGCCAACTGGCCTATTACGGTATTAAGGCACTAAGTAATATGCTATGGGTCAGTTAGGACAACTGTGAACATTTATCAGAACATGAGTGATATTTAAAGCCTGTGAGATGGGAGGTTGGGAAAAATGGTTTGTTTAATTGTCATTAGGAAAATTGGACTTCTGTAAGTGCCTATCACGTGGATCTTTATGAAAGGAAGGTTGCACCTTTTTATGGTGCTCATTGTGATTTTATTTGCTTTTTGGTGAGGATACGAATACGGAGTAATTAAACTGTCAGGAAATTGCTGAAATATGACCTTGGGGAAGGCAAACATGCAGGCATGATTTTGCACATGCTCGTGACAGGTGTTTCCAGAAAACTGAACACCAGCTAAGCTCTGAAATAGAGTCTCATGGGACGCTATGGGTACCAAGGGTTGATTTTTTTTAATTAAAACTAACACACAATTTCTTTCTTTCAGTTTTTTTTCTTACTGAATGTATAGATTGCATTCTTTTCACCTATTGCCATGCTATTTTAATATGTTAACATTTAAAACTGAAACATTATGAATAACGACATTTATAAAATTGTGCATCTAATGAGAGTGAAATAAATCCTATATGGTACAATTTTTTTTTCTGTCTATCTATCTATCTATCTATCTATCTATCTATCTATCTATCTATCTATCTATCTATCTATCTATCTATCTA
>JAUMHG010000076.1:6863019-6880190 GCA_032359395.1 Enteromius anoplus
CCCCCCCCCCCCCCCCCCCCCCCCCCCCCCCCCCCCCCCCCCCCAACGCTGTAATTTTAACGGTAAACAACTATGAAAATGCTGCTGTAAAAACCTGTTAAATAGTTAATGGTAAATTAAAGGTTCAAAACAGATTTCAGTACTTCAATAGTTTGGTATATCAACCTTCTATCCCTTAATGAAATTACAGTATTTAACTGTAAATTTAACTTAAAACCATAAAAAAAAGTAAAGCGTTGTTATGGTCAAATTCAGGCAACCACAGCTGCCGTTTTTTCACTGTAAATATTATGCAAATTTTTTTACAGTGTGGTTTTCTTTATTAATACATTTTAAAATGTAAATAATCCCTCTGGTCATTAGTGTCACATGATCCTTCAAAAATAATTCAGTCCCACTTTATATTGTGTCCCTAATGTGTACGTATAGTAACTTTATGTGTACGTAGTAAGTAACCGTAAATAGTATCTACAGCTGTAATGTTTCCATAACTACACTTTTGCAAATCTAAAAATGAATAAAAATTAAATATATTTTCATACTACATATTACAGTGTGATAAATAAAGCCAGTTTTAGCACTTAATTATTATCAATTAGTTTTTTTAATTTTTTGAAAAATAGTCTAAAACAATTGTGTTAAACATCTGAATTCTCATATGCCCTTATCACACGGCAGGTTTGAGGGCATTGGAATTTACGTGGTGATGTTTGGTGGAATCGTTAGGACCCTGGTGTGCATCATGATTCTCTTTATCTTCTTATTACTCGCTTTTGGATTGGCCTTCTATGCTTTGATGCTCCACGAGGCAAGTCCAAACAGAGAGATCATATCAACCCAGCATGACAGACCTGTCAAGTCTCGGCAAATCGGTGCAGTTTGATAATGATGTTTACTGTTTTCTGCTTTCAACAGGATGAATTCAGCTCCATCAGCCTTGCTCTAGCTCAGACGTTTGTGATGACAGTAGGAGAGCTGAACTACCAGAGCACATTTCTAAATGCTTATGAAAATAGCCGCCTGGCGTTCCCTGGGGTCACCTATTTTATTTTTGTGCTCTTTGTGCTTCTCATGCCTATTCTTCTCATGAACCTAATGGTAGGACACTCAACACTGGCCTGCTGGAAGCCAGCCATTATTGTTAATGATGTCTGCAATTTGTTAGGAGGTACTGTATTAGGCTAATTTGTCTAAATTATGCTGTAGATTGGTTTGGCAGTAGGAGATATTGCAGAGGTACAGAGAAATGCAGAGTTGAAGAGGATAGCCATGCAGGTGAGCAGACTGAATATTTCTAATTGACATATAGTAATTTTCAAATATGTTCCATACAAGCTAGTAAGATTAGAGACAAGTATAATTATTACATCTAGTGTAATGTGACATCACATTAATTAAGAAAGCACTTTATTACAGATAGATCTTCACACTGCCCTTGAGGAGAAGTTACCTTACTGGTTCCTGAAGCGAGTGGACAAACCATCTATTACCATCTATCCCAATAAATGCAAGGTTTGTCTACTGACAATATGACTGAAAATATGTACCTTTGTGCACTTTTTGTGTGTCTTACTGCATGTTCCCCCACAGTTTCTAAGAGAAATGTCCACAGAGTGGTGCTAAAACAAAGGCTCAATATGTGAACCCTTGCACATTGTATTCCATTGATATAGGTACATATTGCGGTGGTTCATGGGACTGTTGCTAAAAGTTAATGCTCTATCGTGTTGGAAATATGCTCTACACCAAATCCAACCCTAAATATAGTATTAGCAAATACAAAACTGATATAAGATGCATTTGCTGATGCAGCTGTGCCTTTTCAACTTACTTTTACACACATTTGGACTGTTTTGTTGAACCGTGGTTACATGGGATTCAAACCAGAGCTCCTTGCCTCTCAAGTAGGCCTACATCTCTGTACTCTACGAGCTACCAGAAAAACCTACCGTTTATGAATATCCATAGATAAGAAGCTGGATATGTGTAATGTTAACGTTCAAAAGCATCAGTTTTCAAATATCCCACACTATTAATATTCTTTTGAAGTCATAACACAATTTTCTTTAAGTAATTGTGCACCAAGGTACATTTATTCCATGAAAACAGGTAGGAATATTAATATTTTATGATAATCATTTATTAAACAGAAAATGCTGATGCAGGCGCTCATTGATGGTGAGATCCAAAACACAGTTCGTACCCGTCTGAACCTCTGCTCGCAGCAGGGAGGGTCTCTGGAGAGGGAGCTGCACAAACAAAAGAACAGGTGATCTCTTTTTTATGGGTTTACTCAGGAACACCAACTAGATCTACATAAAGGATTTGATTTCAAAAGTGAGCAGAAACTTGCATACTGGGGGTTTGTTGTTGGGTTCGAGGGGGGTTAAAATAGCCCCCAAAGTAGGGCAATGGCCATTTCTCAAATATCAAAACTCAAAATATGTAGTTTCAATATCTCAAATGCATATTTTACAGTCACTGTTATGCAGAATGATCATAAACACAGCTAAAAGGCCTCCTAGTGGCCATCCTTTACAACACTTCATAGCTACCACAGTTTTAATTTAGGTAGAATCTAAAATGTTTTAATACAAGCATTGCAGTCAAATGTAATTTAACTTTAACCCCACCTTAAACCCAACAAGACCCCAAACACCCCACATACACCTACTGTAAGCATGCTGCCCCCATCCTCATTTTTTCCAAAGTAAAATTTGGTCACCCTAACCCAAAAGCAACAAAACTATTAATTACTATTTCTATTGAAATACTAGATCACCAATCCTAAAACAACACTACCACAAACCTTTCAGACTTGTGGGAGAGCAGCCTCTAGTGTTCATTAGCCATAATGCACCAACTACATGTTCAAATTTATTGTGCAATTAGGACTTTTGTTTTGCAACATCAATTCAAATTCAGTTGGATTTCAATTGTAAAGTTTTTAGCAATTCAAATATGAAAGGAACAGTTCTCACATATCTCACCTACCTTACTTTTATAGAGTTTCGTATGATACAAGTAGAAGTGATTACATTTTTTTTTTTAATACTATTTGAAATAGAATCATAGAGTGCAGAGGTTGCCTTATTTACATTTTCAATCTCATATGAGCTTATGTAAGTTATCAGAGCTACTTCATTTGATCCGCTCTTCCCTTCAGGTTGAAAGTGATGTCCTGTTTTCTTGAGAAACAGCATAACCTGCTCAAGCTGATCATCCAGAAGATGGAAATCACTTCTGAGGCTGATGAATATGACGGCCCAAATAACCCTACAGCTCTGAAACAGTCCACTTCTTCCTCATCTCATAGGTCAAAGTGGGTCCCGCTGCTGCAAGCTATTAGGACAAAGAAGTGATATTAAAAATGATGACATCTTGTGTATACATACCCAGCCATCATTACTTATATTAGCTGTATTTTGTTGTGATTTAGTGTGTAGTTGTTCTTCTTATTTGATTAAGTGTAATTGTGTAATCATAAACTCATAATGTAAGTTATACACTTACTTTATATAAATGAGTCAGTCTATTAAATCCACTTTAAGTTTTTACTGAACTCTGAAGAGAAGTGTTTGAATGATATCCAATGCTTCAAGACATAATGAAGATCTTATAGCACCAGAACTGAAAATGAGAAGAGCGTTTGGAATTAATGCACTGACAAGCTTCTAATGCAAACTTAAGACTTGAAACTCTGTGATGCATCACATATAGATTTATCACACCGATCCGTCGAGTACAAGAATTAGCATGTAAATTTCCTTTGGCCTTGTGCCCGGATGTAGTAACCCTGAGACTCTTTGTTATCAGTAGTTCTGCCAAAGGGGAGCACAAGAGTGGAACCCTACATTTCTTAGGGCTGTTTTAGTCATGATGAGATTCCCATGAAAGCTGCATTATATAAAACCGACTTGTTGATCAGATTGTCAACGGTGATTTCACACACTTAAACAAGTCACTCAAGTTAGGGGTAGATTAAGTCATGCACCTGCATGGCTGGAGCACTGTAGAAATCACTTTGTGATTTTGCATGGACATCATAAGATGTAGTAAATTTGATGACAAGGATCGCAATTTCCAGATGGAATGGATTTGCTTTAGATTTGGTCACTTTAAGCAATACTAAACCTGTCTTTATTGCAGTGCATGTGCTTGATGCATGAAAAACCTTAATTTTAAGAAAATAAATTGAATGCAAAATACTGTTTTCAGGCCACCTCAGTTCTTCGAGTCTCAGTTTTTCTGATACTGAACTTCAGTCAGGCTGTTTTGGAGGCAAATGAGAAAAAAAAAACAAGAAATTCTCATCTGTCATCTGGTCAGTGTTTCACAGCATTAGGAGTTTACAGAGCCCAGATACATCACTTCCTCCCCCAAAGGGTGAGCAGCATTTCTCACACCCACCACTCAGATCTCAGCGAGACAGATATAAAAAGATCTTAGTCACAGTGTATTCGTATCATTCCATATCACAGATTTGATCAGCAGATTCGTCGATCTAGACAGCCTTAAAGTGCTAGGTGTTTTGCAACGTTTGACATGTATTTTATTAACAGGTGATTCTAACAAAAATCCAAGACCTTTCAGTCTGAAATTGTGAAATTTGCAACAAATATACAGTTTCAAAAATAAAAACAAAAAAGTTAAAATTGGTATGAAGAAAAATATGGGGGAAGAAATCATCATCTGCATGCAAATAAAGCATTTTTCCAGGAAATTCGAAAAAACGAGTATCCAACATTCCAAAACGTAACACATACATTGACTGACAAACAAGAACTCAAAGCACATGGTATTTATATACGACAAACTGATTACTAAAGGGACGACAGCTGGGGAGACACAGGTGGAACTGAACTAACTAATAAACACGAATAACCAAATACTGGCAAACTGGAAGAAACTAAACTGAAACCAAAACAGGAAGACATGAAATCGAAACCAATACAGACAATGAACGTAACATATATACAGAACCCACAAATTAATTATATGCAAACTAAAACGTTTATTTCTGATGTGATTAATAGCAATTAATTTGGCAGCACTAATGATAGATGCTTAGGTACTCATATTGGTTGGTAGGATGTTGCTATGTGGTTGCTAAGGTACTTTACTAATATGATAACAATTTTTAAAACTTAATAATAAATACAAGTTTGGAATAATTAAGATTTACATAATAAAGTATATTTCTTTTTACCTAAGTTACATCTTTTAATTAAAAAAAATGCAGCAGTAGCAGTAATATTGCTGCAATTTTATATATTTTTTCAATTTCAGTATATTTTTTAATGTCATTTATTCCTGTGATGACAAAGCTGAATTTTCAGCAGCCAATACTTTAGTCTTCAGTATCACAATATTCATATTTGCTGCTTACAAAAAATATAAATATTATAATTTAAAAAAAAAGTATGTTCTTCTGAAGAGTCATGAAAACGCATGCCTCCCAGGCAAAATCGAACTACAAATTCCTTTGATTTTGTGAAATTCACTCCCATCAAAGTCAGGCTGTAACTGGAAGCAAATGGATAGTTCACTCTTCAGCCACTTATATCATTCAATTAAATGTGCTTGAGTCAATGCAAGGGGAGGCTTGACTAAAATGGGAACGTATTGATTTTCCTAATGGCCGTTTTGATGCTGTTACATGCCATTTGTTTTACACTGCAGCTGTGAGAGCGTGGTGACCATGGGAACCAGGGGAGGAGCTGATGTCATAGCCCTGCACCTGTCCCGCTTACTCATTCACACAAAACAGAGGGAGAGAAAGAAGGAAAAGAGCCACTGCCCACACTACGACCCTTAACACGCTTACCGACAGACAACTGCACATTTCTCATGTTAGCTCTGACCTAAAACAACGTGGGCAGCATTGTTCCCATGTAATTAGTCCCTGTGTGGAAGCTTGGGAAAGATGTGCTCACACAGTTGTTTAAAGCAGAGATTAGTGTTAAAATGCTATGAAAGGTGCCTCTGTTGCTGATTCACACACATATGTTTGCATACACTTCATACTAAGGCATCTTGAAAGAGATGCAAGCTCAAAGCAACAGGTTCCCATCGGTCAAACAGATATTTTTTGAATGTAAAATATGCTAATGTGTCCTTGGATAGGTCTCATACCGGAAGAAAATGCAGGTCACTGAAGTAGCTAATGTGTCTTATGCAATATCCTTCTGCAGATTTCTAGAGATTCTTTTCAGTCATAAAGGCTATGAAAACTATACGCCTGTTTTACACCATTGGTTCTCATTGCGAAACATCCTACTTTCTTTCCCTACTGTGGTGTTGTAAAATGAAATTTCTGGTGTGGTCAAGTTTTTTTAATCAAGACATTTTAGTAGAAATCAATGTGCGTCAGAATTTTATGCGAAGGTGAAGGATTTTCCTCATGGAGATTTCAGAATGCGAAATTTCAGATTCCTATTGTAAATACTTGATTTGGCTTGCATTTTGTGAAGAAACTGTGATGTGCCTTTTAGAATGTAAGTTATCTTGGTGAAAAGAGAGCAGTGGTGCAATTACAGCACAGTAATTAGTTACTGCACTAAGTTATCTTTTTGGCTACTTAGTTTCACTAAGTATCAGCTATTAGAAACTTTTCCTCACTGCTAGACAAAATTGTGGAATACATATATGTACTCTTTATTCCAACATGCTTGAGTAGCATCTGACTTTTTCTGCAGATGTTTTTTTTTCTGCTACAGTGAAAGAGAGTATGTTTTCCCTTTACTCGCCCAAACTTGTCAACAGGGCTGTTTTATGCAAACACAAGTGCATTGTCAGATAGTTTTCACACCTGCAGTTTCTGTAGTTCAGTTTCGGACCAAAATCAAAAAATTATATATTGTAGTTTTTTTCTGCCATTTTGGATCCTTTTCACACCACACTGTTTGCTCTGGTCCGGACCAGCTGAAATGAACCAAAATGCAGTCACATGACAACATCCACTTCATTTGTAGGCCAGATGTGTCTTTGAACGCATATCCTAACCTGCTTTTCAATAGGTCAGAAGGAGCTTGCGGGAAAGGTCCAATGTTTCTTTGCCTTAACCCAGCACTGTTCCACAGATCTGTTAAACCCAACTTTTCCTGAGCTGTTTACTCAACAATAGGAAGACTGCACTGTTCTTGTGAGTTTTAGAAAGTTGCGACTTGATATGGTCATCAGACCAAATTTCTATGATTTATTGCAATATTGAGGTGTTCAGTTTTATTTTGATTTTAGGCAATAAAAATAATAGCTCTATCATTTTTCTGTTATACTGAATTTTATTTAATAATCTATTATACAATTTTTTTTCACTGCCATTTCTGTTAAAAGCCCTAAACACGGCACGTGGTTGTCTCAGACAAAAGATTCATATCGTGAAACAATCGTGATTTCTGTGATATGCTCTTATGTTGCACCATGAGAGAGATTCAAACATGACTTGACTGACTGACTGACAGACAACATGACTGTTGTTATGGTCTTGCAGCCAAAGATAGCCTATGATACAGCATGATCACTGCACAGTGTATTTGCTGCTACAATCCACGTTGACTGACCAACCAATAAAAAATCAAAAACCAATAAAAAATCTATGCAACTTAGCGCCAAAACTTAGTCTCTTATGCCTTCAAGATCACTAAAGTCATGCAGTGTGTTTTGGGATTTAGGTGTTAAGTACTAGTATGTTTTAAGCCGATAATCAGCATGAGTAAAATACTTAAATACTGTACAAGTAAATTGTACAAGTAAACAATAGAAAGCGTGCTACCAGGCAAGCTAGTAAGAGCTGCACAGGTAAACTTGTGTAGACCTGTGTTGGAATCCCACTTGGAACAAGAATGAGGGGAGAAAACGGGCTTATGTTGGTGCCATGACCCGGATGGGCAAGTGTAACGGAGGCTAGCTGGCAAGAGCTGTGCAGGGAAACCTTACTCCCCGATCTCAAAAGGCGCACTAGGTTTGAATCATGCTAGAACAAGAACAAGTAAAGTAGAACAAGAGGAGTAATGCTTGTCATGAACAAAAAACAAAAGTGTAATGCAAAAACACATAATATATGCAAGGCCACAATATTATATCACTACATGGGTTCCAAACATGCCCAGTTAAACTTGATGAGGTGCTGGAATGGTTCACGATATAAATGTCACTAGAATTATTTAGCCAAACGGTGGAAAAATGCAAGATGTTGCAGACAAATAGATCTTGAAATGTAGAACACAGTGCGAATGCTTACTTGTCAAGTCGCTGAAAAAGCAGCGAGATGTGTGCAAAGACTTGTCTAAAACATGTTTACTTATTGAAAATGGTGCACAAAAAGGTGTTTTGTGAATATCTTAAATTCTACAGAGCAAGAGGCATAAACTGTTTTTTGTAGATTATTTCAAAGCTGTCTTCACTTGGCATGTATCCTCTGCAAAAA
Organism: Enteromius anoplus; assembly: GCA_032359395.1. NCBI lineage: Eukaryota > Metazoa > Chordata > Actinopteri > Cypriniformes > Cyprinidae > Enteromius > Enteromius anoplus. The sequence continues at coordinate 6,871,448 of JAUMHG010000076.1, forward strand.
TGGAGCATGCGAGTCAGCTGTGCTTTTGGATAATTGTTGGCCGAGGGTGACCACCGTAATATAAAATCTTCATTTCACACTCATTAGGCGGGAATGAAAACTCATACATATCGAGTTTACCCAGAGATATTGTGAGTTGCTGAGAAAATTTCAGCGGTGGGAAATTCGGTTTTCTGGTTTAGGAGATTTCGGTTTTTATGTATGGTCATACAAATTATGTTGTGTTGCATACACATCTTATGCAGAGAGATATCCAGATACAATTTCAATGCATCTTATCAAGACAAAAATCAATGTGGCTACAGTATATCTTCTTTAAGAGCTGGCGATAATCAGATTACATGGGAAGACGTCCTTATAGGTATGTTTAACCTACATGTTATTAATCGTAATTTCTTTATGGAAAATGATTCTTTATATGCCAAAATAGCTATGGCCCACTTGAATGCGTCATTCAATCGCCAATATGAGCAGGCCCCACTGGAGAGGCAATCATACAAAGACAGCTGAACAGACATCTGCCAAGTATAATGAAACAAAAATCATTTTCATTTGCCAGGGATGTGCAATGCTTACATGTTTCTGCATGATAAGAGAGACAAATGAGAGCACGGTGTGATCATGTGAAGAATGTCAACATGTGTATTTCTCCTTCACCCACAGGGTCCTGCAGATATAATGTAAAGTGCTGACAGCTGTGGCCAATGTGCAGCGAGTGTGTGTGAGAGCGCTCTAACCAAGCAGAAACCCAATATCTCTGTGAAATGGCCAGTGGATTAAGAACGTTTGATAAGCCTTCAGACATTTCTATTTGCTTAAGAGCATGTGGGAAAAGGCATTTAAGTGGACCGTGGGTGACCACTGAACTGGAGAAATAAGAAACTGAAGTTTTCCACAATGTTTTCACTAAATAATTTAATTGAAGTGCGGCTAGGATGGTTTGGGTTACAGTGCAGTAGTGTAAAGCAGGTTGTTATAATGTGCATGTATTCAGAATTTGTAATAAATGTTAAATAAATGTTTGATACATTTTTAATATATAACTTTGTTATACCTCATATGCTGAATTTAACAAAAAGGTATTTTGAAATATTACAGTCTTAAATAATATACTTTTTAATTAGATTTATTCCTTTGACAGCAAAGCTGAATTTTCATCAATTTAATTTCAGCTATTACTCCAGTCTTCAGTGTCACATGATCTGTAATAAATAATTATAATATGCTGATTTGGATTTTTCAGTTTTTTTTGGTTTGCATCATTATTAATTTTGGGGAGAAAAAAGAGAAAGAAAAAAACTTTTAATGATTAATATTTTTGTAAAAACTTTTTTTTTTTTTTTTTTGAGAATTCTATGATGGACATAAGTTCACTGAACAGCAAAAATCTCATGTGAAATTATAAATGCCTTAATTGTCACTTTTGATCTATTTAATACATCCTTGATGAATAATATTTCTTTCTTATGTATTTTTTATGTATCCCAAAAATATTAAGCAGCAACACTGATACTAAACAGTAATGTTTCTTGAGCATCAAATCAGCGTATTCAAATTTTTTCTGAAGGATTATGAATAAATCTTTTTTAAATAAATAATAATAAACCAATAAATCACCAGATCTGCAGGCTGTTTTATATAGTGCAGTTAAAAATCTCACGGTAGATTCCTTGGATTCATGAAGCATATGCTGTCAGTGCCACTGTGTCAAGTCATCTTGCCAAAAGTTAGATGGGGAAAAGGGGAGGAGAAATGCCTGCTCCAGAGTGACCCTGCCAAACCCCAAACCTTAAATGTGCTCGGGACACCGCAGGACAAACTCTGAGATGCTCAGGGAAGACTGGCAGAATATACAGATTTAATATCCATTTACATTCAGAAGATGCTGAATGACTTAAAATAATGGCCTTGTATTAATGCGCCAGGGCTTCTTTTTCAGAAATTTGAAATTAAGGGAGCACCTGTTGCTTTGAATTTACAGCAAGGTCTCTGAATATCACATCCCACCGAAACTCTGAAGCAGGTGCAGTCGAGATGTCCACGGGTTCGGTGAGTGATCCTGAAGATCTCCAGGAGCTGTCAATCACTCACATGGACACGGGTTCCCTAGAAGACTCAGAAGACGAGTTTAGTATCGATGACAGTCTGAAAGCAAAGACCAAACAACCTCGTGCTGCTGCCAACAACAACAAGCAGCAAATGAAGATGGGGAAGGATGGCAGACAGTCTCAGAGAAACGCAGCTAACGCCAGGGAGAGGGCACGCATGAGGGTCTTGAGTAAAGCCTTCTCGCGGCTGAAAACCAGCCTGCCGTGGGTACCGGCAGACACCAAACTGTCAAAGCTGGACACGCTGCGTCTGGCATCCAGCTACATTTCTCACCTCAGACAGCTCCTGCAGGAGGACAGATACGAGAACAGCTTTGTGCATCCTGTAAACTTGGTATGAGTGAGTGTTGTTGAGTTTGTCACAGGATTTTATACACTTCCAGCTGGTCGAGAAGATTTACTGCTCAGCGTTACTTGTAAAATACATCATCTATATGACATTTTGTAAACATAAAAAATGTATACAACAAACAAAAAGTAAGCTCTTATATCATAGTATCATATCTTTTAGGAGTACCATAAATAATACCATGATACATTATTAGTACTACGGTATTACTATTAGATACTGTACATGGTAAACACTCAATTATGAATATACCTGAATAAGAATTATATGACATATACTGATGCTACACATGAATAATACAGATTTGAAATATATACATATAAAAAATATATTATTCTGTATTAAATACCAAAAATATAATATGTATATACATATATAAGTATATAGGTAAATGCAAAAATATTATTAAATAATACTTACATTACTTAATAATTCTGAATGACAGATTTTACTCAACAGTTCATATGCTAGATTAAGTATTAATGTGGATGGTAACACTTTATTTGAAGGTGCCTTGTTACATGTTAAATGTCCTTACCATTATAATATTATGTCATTTATGCATAATTACATGCAAACAACCTAACCTAACCAAATAGTAAGCACATGTAGTTAATTAGTTAATTGATATTGCTCAATACTTAAATGTATAATTAATCTCCTTAAAATAAAAGTGTAACCATGTGGAGATATATATATATATTTTTTTTGTAATTTTCCGTAATAATTATAAATAACATTTTAATAATGTTTAACTTATAGCTTTATATAACTTCACATATTATACTATATTTAATTAGCATATAAAAAGAGCATATAGTTTATTATCTTATTAATTTAGCATTCAATTTTATTTATCATACAGTATATCAAGTTAAACTGAAGTATATTTTTTCATATATTGATTGGTTTATTATTTTTTATTCTGTTAGCTAGCCTATCAATAATATAATATTACAATAAATCCTATAAATATTTCAAAATATAAGTAACATTTTACTAAGATTTACATGTGTTCGCATCTGCATCTTATGACAATCCACCGGCAATGTGTGGCTGACTTTTTTATTGTTTTTCCTCAGACCTGGCCTTTTGTGGTCTCAGCACGCTCAGAGGACAACAAAGACATTTCAGCAGCGGTCAGACTATGTGGAGCTACAGCATAAACATCTGGCACCTCTCTGTCTTTTATCCCCCTCCATCTCTCGCTCTCTCTCTCTTTACTATCTGTACTCATGCACTTCCTTTGAACTTACATCAATGGACATTATGCAATGAATGCAACTGCATGTGGACTTACAAGTTAAACACGAGTCATTGCACACAAATCTGTCTTTATATAACCTGATGTTTTTTTTTGTGTAAACAAAAACAGATATTACTGTATGTCTTGAAATATTTGAAATGCTGTCTGTATTTAGCTTAAAACCAGTTCCTAAGAAACAAGAACAACTTGCATAGCCAGGGAAGAACACTGAAAATCATTTTTATTGTTTTAAGGTGCTTGTAAATTTTCTAATCAGTCATTTAAAAATAAATGTTATTTTTTACCAAGCAGCAACATGACCTGTGTAATTAAGGCTAGTACACAAAACATGCTTGATGTCTTGACATTTGTCCACATACAGTATGTTATGCTTCAAAATGTGTTTAAGCTTATTTATGAATGTGATATTTGTGGCTTATTCTGTCGTTTCTTTTTATGTGCTTTACATTATCACTGAATGAACTGCTCAATGAATGTCTATGACACTTTACAACCTTGATGCACAATAATCTTGTACCAGTTCAGCTAACTAAAATGTATTCTAAGAACATTTTACAAATATTCTCATTATGAAAACATTATTTATTTATTTATTTTGGTTAGATGAACATTGGAGAAAATTAGCCTAAGTTAACATTTTCTTTTAAAACTAGCCAATGTGACAAAGCTAGTTTTGAATGTTCTCATTTAGATTATCTGAAACTAGTCAGAATATTTAAAAAAAAAAAAAAGCTAGATAACGTCCAACTGTTTCAGAAAAAAAAAACATTCCATGAACGCTATACTAACGTTTTTGAAATGTTATTAAAGACTACATAACTGTGAATGAACTTTGTTCTTAACCAGTTCTAAGACCGTGTTAGCTAGGATCTCATGTATCGTGTTGAATCATTTAGGCAATAGTTTCTGCTGATTAAGTTTGTTAGAACTATAATACATTACTATATTATTATATTACATTAACTATAAATGTAACTTTGCTTAAGAGGAATACTTGATGAATGTATTTATGCGTCAGAAAGCTTCATACTATCTATCCCCTTAAAGTTGTCGCCCTAAAATAGGCTACTCAACTCAAAATAGGCTACTATTTTCCAAATTGCAGAAAGCCAAATTGTGTGAGCTTGTGCCCATGTGGTCATTAGAATGTGTGCGGCTTAAAGAGGAAAACGACTTTTCATCACGTTTGTGGGAGGATTGCAGCTGTCGAGCCGTTCGTTTCCCAGAACACTGAACTCTTTCCTTGAGGGAGTCTCACAGGAGATGAAGCACTTTGTCAGGCAAGGACAGCTCAGAAACGACTCTCACGTTCTCCACCGCGCTCCTGCGCTGGATGAGCGTTCTGGGGTTCACTGACTGAGCTTACAATGAGGAAAGCATTATCTGACTTCATAAACCACCTTAATATGTCATCCTCTTCTACCTGTTATAATATATCATTTCACTATCAGAACGCAACTGGAATGTAAAATACTTAGGCCCTAGTACTCAATAAACAGTAGTAGCTAAGTGCGCATTTCACGCATCGTGTGACTAAAAACAGTTTAAAATTTAAGACTAATAGACAAGGAGAATCTTAATTAATAGTTCCATCTAGTGGTGACAGAGGCCACGTGATCTTAACCAGGAGCCAATAGGGGTCTCAGTAAATGATTAAAAAATGGTTGATATTTATAAATATTTATACAAATATAATACAAATTTAATATTAGGTTACTTGTACATTTTGAACATCAAATGTAAATTTTCGGTTATTTGCCTATATATTTTGTCATTTCTTTTGATTTGTTCTGGATACCATAATCAAACAAAGGGTTGAAAAATATATGCTTATATTTAAAATGCGAAAGAAAAAAAAAAGGAGTGGTCTAATTCGATTAGGATTCTGATTCTAAACGTTGGTTTTAAACATAGTCAGCAGAGGTCGCTATTGATCCACAATACGCCAAAATTCGCCTCAGTCACAAAAACGTTCGACTCTCTCCCTCTCTCTCTCTCTGTCAAGTTTTTTGTAATTCGTTTTAACCTTGATGTTTTCCTAATTTACACCGAACAATGAAAGGTTATTTTAGTATACGCTAGTTAGCAAACTGCTTTTCTGTAGGCCCACCGGTGTGTGTTTGTATGGAGAGCAAAAATATCCAGTAGATTTAATTAAATTCTTGAAATACTCTGTATAGCCTTCCTTTTCTCAGGTCGAACGCATTTTCATTAATATGGAGCTGTGTTTTTCGGGTATTAACCCATGAGGAAGTCCAATTTTTTGGTGTACCAAAAACACATTTCAGAGACAAAAATTTCCATGAACAGGAAGGAACTGTAGGTCCGAAGCCAAACAGCGAAGTTCACTGAGGCTTTCTTTGTAGTTTAACCAAATGCACTTACTGCAAACCCACGGCGGGCCAAGATTCAAAGAACGGTCTTTGAGGATATGAAAGACATTCTGGGCTTATTTGTTATCTAATATCTATTCACTCAACAGAATGGAGGAAGAAAATGTTAAACGGGGCCTGTTACTTTGATTATCAGTTAAGCATCTGCTTTATTTTGGTTTCAGTCAAAACATGTAGGTCATTAAATCATGTCTTGTTTGCTTTATCTCAAGAATTTGAGAAAAAAGAAGCATAATTTGTAAAACAAATATCACTAAACTGACCAATGGCATGCATAATTGCAGCATAGGCCAACTTAATTGCAATACATATCTTTAAAGATACTTTTTTTCTTATGCACTGAGCACTATATTCTTAAGATTTTTACTGAGTGGTTTGTTTGTATATTTGTTTGTTGTGCGTTCATATATCATTTGCTTGATAAATAACATTTTATCCATAAAAGGTTCTCTGGCTGTTTATAGTATTTTCTGATATGTGGAGGGATGTAAATGTATTTCCAAAATCCCTTTTGTAAAAACACTTTATTATGTAAACAATATGAAGCTTTAACCAAATGTTCAGACTTCTGTTCTGGGCATGTATGCAAATATTTGCAAATGTAATGCCTCATTTGCATTTTTAATCATAACACAATACAAAACAATTGTCTTAAATGTACCATAATCAGTCACCCGGTGAAGTATATTGATACTTTTTGATACTTTTTACCTTATTTTCCTACAATGCCTTCAAATAAATACAATGTCATTTTGATTGTGCGTTTGGAATTATTTTACAATTTTTCCTGCATATTATCTAAGGCGTCCACTTAATAAAATGTATGAAAGCAATGTAAAACAATTAATTTGATTGAAAAATTTAATGTAACCCCTTTTCTTTTTTGTAATGTGTTTGTATATGCAGGTATATATATATATATATATGTGTGTGTGTGTGTGTGTGTGTGTGTGTGTAATTACATGACACAATATAGACACAACATAATTAGATTAAGCTAGATAAAGCAAGTCATTTTATAAAATGTCAAGAAGTTTTAAAGTAAAAAAAAAAATGAGATTAATCACCTGAGAGACCTGAATGATATGACCAGCCAATCAGAATCCAGCATTCTAGAAAGCCATATAATAGAAAGCTGTTTGTTTACACTGGCCACACTCTTTCTTTGAAGATGGCTTACTTTTTTACAGTGCCAAGTCACTACCCTGCGGTCAGTGTAATCCACAGCTACATCCAATTTGTAGCATCATGAAACATGGCAGACTGTGAGAAAGTTTGGTGGCTCGCTGAAGGTCACCACGAATATTACCGTGTGTGTGATCTGCTTGGCTGGAGCCTTCCTGCTGGGCTGGAGGGGGGAGATGACACAGTTTTCTTTTAGGCAGGTGATAGAGTTTCTGCACAAAAGCAAGGCGCTCTATCTCCCGAGAGAATGGAGTCTCTTTGTGGCTGGATGTGCTCGGAGAGGAAGGTCAAACCAGGGAAGGGAGGGGTGATGAGGTTGAGCACTGACAAGAAAACATTTCATCAGATATTCCCCTCTTCCTATTGATTCTTTGCCCACTCAGTCCTTTCTTTCTCGATTATTTGCGGAGTTTGAGGGGCGGCGTTGGCAGCGTCCTTGAGTGTTTTTATGCTTTGGCCTGATTAGGAGTGTGATTCAGGATACTGATATTTTCTTGCAAGGTATGCGTTATTCTTTTCTTGCTGTTTACAAGAAAAGGGTGGGAACCGCAGTCATTGTGGACTGAACAAAAGGGTTTAGGTGAGCTCCCGAAGGGCATTGTTGTTCACAACGCCACGCATTTTGCTATTCTCCAGGGCTAAGGTGTGTTTGGGAATAATGTCACCTGTGAAAAAAGTTCCAAGTGTCGGTTATCACAACATGGAGATGGCCCACAATATAATAGCCGATGCAACAGAAAAGCAGTTCCAGTACAGAACATACTGTATACTACGCTGCAGTGTGCACCATTCAGAATAGGATCAAGTTCAGTTAGGGAATTTCATTTGAATTTATGTACCAAACATGATGCAGAATTGTAATTCAAATTTTGTATGTTTATAAAATGTGTCTTGAATGTATAGATCTTATAGATCTTATCATTTTATGACAGTTATTTTATGACTTATGATTTTAGGACAGTTAATCGAAAACTGAAAATACATCTGTGATACATTACTCTGTTTCCAACTGATTTCTTCTGTAGAACACACAAAGATATTTTTAAGACTTGTCTGAATATTTGATAATAAAAGATATGAAGAAAATACTTTAAAGTGCACTGAAGAACTGTCAAAGTCAATGGGGTCCAAAACTACATTTGACTTTTATTGTTTGGACAAAAAACACACACAGTGAGACAAATTTATTCATTTGTTTCCCACATTAGTTAAAAAAAAAAAAAAGCAATACAGTTTGAAATTAAAATTTTTGGGGTAAACAATTATTTTTATGTAAATATTAGTTCTGTCAAATGATTAATCACAATTAAATGCATCCAAAATAAAAATTGTTCACATATGAGTGTGTACTGTGTATATTTATTATTTATATATAAATACAAACACACGCGTGTATGTATTTAAAAAAAAAAATATATATACATATATATATTTATATTAA
>JAUMHG010000076.1:6901920-6948576 GCA_032359395.1 Enteromius anoplus
TAAAAAAAAAAAAAAAAAAAAAAAAAAAAATATATATATATATATATATATATATGTATATATATAAGAAATACAATATAAACCCATAAGTGGCAATAATGTATGTACTGTACATAAGACAACCCAATAGACTGTTAACAACACTGCATAATATTAACACTGTCTTATTTTATTGTTCCCTGAATTTTACTGGAAATATTATATTATTTGCTAACTGCTAGATTATATAATTTGCTAAATATGCCATTGAATTGTCTGTGATTATAAATAACTCTTTTCTGCTCTTTCTGTTCTGTATCTTTTAAATTATTAATAAAATATTCATTGTTTAGGATGTGTAGTCAGATCTGCAAAAGTTTAGTATATTAGAAATTGTACCTAGCTGTCTTTTTTACATTTTCTGTCATTAAAGACAAGTTTTTCGTAGCTCGGTTATTCAAAGCAGAAAATGTAATCACTATGAAAAGACTCCTTTAAAGAATAAAGAAAATATCCAGTATCAGCTGCTTGACAGCTTGTTAAAATCTCCACAGAGCCAACTCTCCCATCCTCCTCCTGTCAGGGACATGAATTTAGAAGCCCAGAATAATTTTTCCCTATCGTTAGTAGGTAAATATTATGAAAAAAGTTGTTTTCATCAGGCAAAAACTAAAGTTCAGGTTTCGTATCTTGGGGGAAGCTTTAGAGTTTTATGTTCTGGGAGACGGGCAGAAAAAGCAACTCGATCTCCTCGAAGTGTGACATCTTGTAAACACTCTGGTAGCGGATTGCAAACAGCCAGTGTTGTCGTGTTGGTTAGCATTAGCATTATTAGCATCACAAAAACTACGTTTTCTCGAAGCAGAAATCGCTTGTAGTTTGAAGAAGTGTAACTGTGCTGTACAATAAGAATAGTGAAATTCCACCAGGGCATCCATTTATTGTCTTTCAGCTGAATTACTTTAGTGAGTAATGAGTAGCTCAGCTTCAGCCAGTTGCTTTTAGTGGCTCAGCTGTGGGCAATGCATGAATCATAGCATAATTATGCATTCGTGACATAATTTCTTGATAACCCCCGGTGCAATGCAGGACACAGTAGATCCCCCCATGTGTCTAGATTTCAGGCAGGCATCTCTGCAGCCTCCCAGTAAGACTGCAGGGTCCCATCAAGATAATCCTTAATAAAGAACGGCTTCACTTTTAATCTTACCCACTTCTCATATTTCTAGCTTGGTATAGTTTTTGGCAAGTAATGTTTTAGCACTGATGTCAGTCTAGGACTATCAATGCATCTTTGTTAAGTCCATCACGGGCACATAATAGTAACATTGCGAGCTTGATTGTCTAATTCTGAAGGGCCATTTTGCTAAGTGTTCAAGCCTAGCGGAAAAATAAGGCCTAGATTTAGACTATCAGATTGAAGATCAATACACACAAATACCGCAATATATACTTGTACCCTACTTGTTTTTTTGTTTTTTTTATATAAAGATAGATATATAATTAAATGTGTGTGTGTGTGTGTGTGTGTATATATATGCCATAAACTATATTATCAGAGCTTTAAAACTAGCTTTTTACTTTGAAACTAGCAACTTATTTTCCCAGGATATGAATTTAGTTAGTTAATGAGTCAATACATCTCTCAGTCTTATTGAATATTATAAACAATCTATCACCTGATATTTGTGCTATTTATAGTGATGGTACAGTAATGTGAAATATACCTTTTCGTTGACGTTAAAGCTTTGCTTAGGGGAAATTGAAAGCGTTTGCTTGGGAGACATAAACAACTTGGGATAATTATGCTGCGCAATTTTAAAATATCTGCGAAATTACATTGAAAGTTAATTTTATGTGTGAGAGAGGGGGTTATAACTCGATTGGCGTATAAACCCCTCAGCTACGGCGAGTAGTTACTTGAGATCCCCTCTGCATTTATTAGTCTATTGAGTTATCAAGAGCCTCTTCAAAATGCAATATATTTAATTTTCTCGGGCTGAAATGCGAAACGCTGGCTTTTACCTGTAGGCACATCTGTAGCGTAAATGCCTGTGCATTTGCATGACAACTGCTTTAGCAGCACCACGTCTAGATGAGGAAAAGTCAAGCTGGGGGTCTATTTATACTGAGGTGAACAGCAGAGGTTTGACCTGCTGTCCCATATATGGCTGCTGGGACACACCAGCATCATGGAGGAAGTTTGTGAGTGTGTGTTTGTTTTTTTTAGCCACCTTGTCCCTTAATTGGACTCATTTTTATTATAGGCCTGTATACAAAATATATGTTTGTATGTATATGTATATATATATGTGTGTGTGTGTGTGTGTGTGTCTTCTTTTTTGTATAAAATAAGCATACGCTGCACGTATATATTGGTACACATAAATATATAGATTATACATTAACACATCTGGCTATATATCTGTCTAATTGAATGTAGTACAAGTAAATGAAATGGCATGTTATATTTTAATAAATGTGTATGTATGTTATTGTTTTGAGATTCACAACACATCCACAATAGGAATGCGTTTCTTTGCGTAATAGATTGTGTTTGGTAGTATTCCATTATGAGGGAGCAGTGAAGGTAAACTTTGGAAACAAATGAAGTAATAAGCTGGAGCAGACAGACGGCAGTCATTACCTTGCAAACAGCAGTGAAGAGTCTACTTGTTGATGGAGGGCTTCCACTATAACGCTGATCGTACGAGCCAGTTTGCTCCAGTAAAATCACCTCCATCATTTACAAACTATACCGTATTTACTTAATGCATACCTACTAGAATCCTTTTGTCAGGGACAAACCAGAATGGATCAGCCACATAAAGAACCGGTTTGTGGGAAGTAGAAAATAAAAATAAACGCGCAAGAGAGAGAGAGAGAATAAAAGCTGTGCCCTGGGGCTGTGTGTGTGCAGAGCCACAGGATCCAGCAGACTAGCAGAGATGCATGCAGGATCTGCCGTTTCATTGTCTTAGGATCACTGATACAATCTAGAGGAAGGCTATATTGCTTAAAGCTGTGAGTGAATGACATATGGTGGACTGGTGTGAAGAAAACTCCCCAGTGCCTCGTCCAAACTAAAGTCTTCCTGTGAGAGAGAGAAGCGAGCAACTTTCTGCGCTTTCAGACTGCATGCTCCCTCCCTCCCTCTCTGTCTCTCTCAACCGGCTCTCTCTCTCTCTCTCTTTCACTCTTTTTTTTTTTCCTCTTCCTCAGACACTAGCTAGTCACTGCCTGCAGCAGTAATCGGACAACTCTCGTTCTTGCTCGGAGTCTGTCTCTTGAGATCTAGCACGGGGCTCCATGACTTTTCACCCTTAAAATGAAAAAGAAAAAAGTTGTCTTTTATCGCTAATCTGCGCGTTTAAAGTCAACTCTAAGAGAAGTTTCTTTTTTTCAAAAAACTTCTTTATTTGCTCTGGAACGGACAGACACTCTCCGGAAGATTGCAAAAAAAAAAAAAAGGAGGAATAAAAGAAAAAGTGCAAGGATTCTACCATAATTGTAGTGAGTACTGTTTTGATTAGTCTTTTCTTCTGCTTTTATTATTTTACGCATCCCGTGTTAAACGTTTATATGTCATTTTTGACGTTACAAGGGTATTTGCAGCTTCGTTCACATAATCAAGATCTAGATAATAATTTATTATTCCCAAAAACACCTTCAGATTTTTTTTGTTAATTGGGAGTTGTTTGAGACAAAATTGCAGTCCTTCAAAACCAGCAACATTTTCAAGTTATCTCTCAAAAAACTGTATTTTATTTTATTTTTTTAAATTAAAAACTTTATTACATTTAATAAAAGACTAAAATAAAACCGCTTATGTCAGTAACATCATTTTCAATAGTTACAAAAATGATATTGCTGTAGTATACATTGTCAAATTGTTTTTAAAACATAGATATCATAAAAAAAGTTAATAAAAGCTAATTGCTGTGTATACACACAAAGCATTCAATCTTTTTAAATAGCAATATGTTGTATACAGTAGTATTTTGAGTTCACGTTCATACAAATTCCAGTTTCATTTACAAATTTTAGTGAATACACACTGTGTTTTTTAACCACAAAATATTTCCTTATAAAATACAGAAACAGCTTAAACAGTTTTAAGACGCATCATGTCACTTTCTCCGTTTGCCGCTCAAATTTAAATCCCCAGTGACTCTCTCTCACACTTGAGAGCTCACGCACCTGATTCACACCTTCAGCCGTTTCAAATTCACCTTTTTACATCTCCTCAGTCCTCAGGTGAGGGCTACTTTTTTAAAACAGGTGTACAAGGCAATGAAATAAGATATCGCATTGTAAATAATTACCCCGTTTTGAGTCCTAGATAATACGTTTCTATTTTTCATCCAGCAAGTAAAACCCCAGATTCTATTCAGCTGGCAGAATATACAAAACCAGTTCAGTTTTAGCAGTTGACATCCAATGCCATCTGCTGCAGGCAGGAATGCTTTAGGGTAGACAGACAGGCAGATTGGTGTCTTGTAAGACATCGGCAAGCGGCCACCAAAACCAAGACCCCTGTACGTTTTTAAAGACTTCTTTTCTATGCGAGGATGAGGCCGTTTCTTCTTTTTTCTGTTGTCCGGATAATATTCTGAAATAATATCATCAAAAGTGGATAATATTCTTTTCACTTAAGTCATGAAGTTTTGATTTCCTGTGCATTTGTTTAGTAAACAAGCACTGGACATAGGTTTTTTTTGTTTTGTTTTTAAATCAACTTTTATTTCTTAATAATTGAAAAGCCATCCCACGGCAGCTGTTTCCCAACTCGCGTTGTTGTTTTTTTTCAGAGTGTGTTAATACGGTGTTGCCTCGAGCCGCCCTCTCTCTGTGCACAATAACCCCGCTTATCTAATTACCTCATAATGGGCTGCTTGATTTGGACTGTTTACACACTGTATTTGTTTTAATAAGGCATAAGTTCGACTGCATTAAGCTCTGTCCGATAAGCCCTCATGCGTTCAGCCCCACGACGTGCCGTTGTTTGCCGAAGGCCCAATGCGTTCCGTATGTGTGCGGCGGAGCTGGAAGCACTGCGCGGTGAAAGACACAGGGTTAATTGAAACTGCTGCGCTCCTCTGTTTATGAGATAGACACAGCGGAAACAGTTTGTGGCGATTAGTTGTTTACTAAATACAGTAGAGTGTTATTTTGTAAACATGCCACTGTCGGCCTTAGGAAAATGTCGCTCAGGGAGGAGGAAATAAGGGCTGAGAAGCTCAATTGATCACGGCTCTTTTACGTTCACAATTCCTTTGTGTTTGTTTACATGTAATCAAGGAGTTTGTTTACTTAAGCAGGGAAGCAAAGGATGAGCTAAACCTGAGTGTCTTTTTTTTTTCTTTTGCTTTTAGGATGCAGGTTTTAGTTGTGAGTAAAAGCAAAAAGGGACAGAATAAATTAAATGTAATGTCTAATAATAAAACATTTTAATTTTTTATTTAAATTAAATGCAAAGGAGCGTTTTTTATAAAAATTAAAAGCTGAGAAAAAAAAACATGCATTAAAATGTAATGCTTTTTCAATCACAATTTACGTGTTCGCAGTGATCGCTTTTTTTTTTTTCTGTGACACTGCGGTGGGGAGAATTTGATCAGATGTGTACCTTAAACCTTCTCTGGTGGACACTTTAAAGCGGATGGACTTCTGGAAATAATTTAGCGGCTTGAAGAGCTCAGAATTAACAGATTTAATGTAGCTGCGCTTGAGCTCTATGTCAGATTGAACAAAATGGAAGAGACAAATTGCAAACCGCAGCACGTGTTCGGAATGAAGATTTTAATTACGCAAAATATTCAATTGTCTGATTAAATAAAAAAATATGAAAGTGAACAGATTTTAAGGATATGAAGTGTTTGTTTCCATATAAATATGTATTATTTGATTTGATAATCAAATATATATCCTTATAGGCCTTATTTATTAGTATATATTGATTATCTTAAGTGGATGGTTTTCATATAATTTTAAAAGCCATGTTATTGCTATTTTAGTACATTCACAATTTTAAATTCACAAGAAAAAAAAAAACTTGAAAGTATACCTGCAACCAAATTAATATCTGAAATCACAAGCACGTATTTGTCCTTCTGTTCTTTTTTTTTTTTTTTTTTTTTATGCGCAAGTAATCAGTGTTTTGTTGGCGGTGCACATTTCTTTGCTCTATGCTCACAGAGTCCAGTGAAGTGTAGCATTTTGTAAACTGTGTCTAATTCTAGTCACATCTGTGTTCAATTGTTGTCTACATTGACATTCTTTGCAAGTGGATTTATTTTTCCTGGGCCACCATGTGGATTCAGCTGACCAGCTTAAGTTGGGATTAGTTGTTTTAAAGTTATTTTGATTAAAGCGTTGTTTTTCAAAACTAGTAACTTGCAACACATGTTTTGCATAGTCTATGAAATTCAAAAAGAGACATGCATGTCTTGCCCTATAAAATTACAATCTTGTAAACCGTGGCTGGAAAGCAGGCAGAGGGAAGGCGAATAGACACTAAGGCTTGATTTAAAAGTTTTGGGGTGAATTTGAAAAATCTTATTTGAACGTAAAAATAATTGACAAAAAATAGAAAAAATCCCTCCAAATATTTCAGCCGTGCCTGTTATCACGTCAGAATTGAAGTATTCAGTTCAATCTCATCCGTGTCGGAGTGGCTCAGACAGCCCGCGTGCTCTACAATGATCAATGTTAAAAGCCCGGCGGTGTTTGCCGATGGAAACGCAGCGCTTGAAATAAGCAAAGCAAGACAAAAAGCCGTGCAAACAGTTGTGAGTGAAGCATGTTTGGCTTTTTTGATGACACTTCCAATGCAGCTCTTTGTTCCCGAGAGCTTCAAAGACGGCTCGGTTCAGGTTGAATTCAAGCGCACATCAAAGATGCTGAATGCATTCCTTTTTTGTTTAAACAATAAATATTTAGCAGTACAGCACAAGGGCTTGTTTTTGCTTTTAAAAGCCCACCGGCCCCTCCCTTCCCCGTTCACCTGGTGAAAAATCACCTGCTGGATGAGGGGCTTTGCCGTGAGAGCGGCATGCGTAATGCCTCGTAAGCTCAGGGCGCTGAAGGCAGGCCGTAGCAAGGTCTTTATTTCCCTTCTTTCTTCATCTCCCTTGTCTTGCAGTGAAACAGCTTGTGCTGGACTTTTTATAGAAATCCAAAGTACAGTTCCCAAGCTTAGGATGATGTAAAGAGCGCTAAACTGTGTTAATATGACTAGACGGGGTCAAGAGAAGGAGAAATTTTGAAAAAACTTGACCAATATTCATCCCCGCATGGCCATCGTGGGAAGGGGGGTGGTGCAAAAAACACCAAGACCTAACAGCTCGGGTTACTACATCATGAAAACAGCCCAGCATTAAAAATTCATGCAGGGATTTTTCAGGCGTTTTGGTGGAAAGGCCGAATAACCGTGACCTAGATCCAACAATTCGGCTCCGGTCTGATATTGGGTAATAGCGCCGCAGGTATCAGTGCAGAAGTGGACGGCAGAACGTAATTGTCAGCTAAAAAGAGTAATAGCGGCATTTGAAGTATCATAGAAAACATATGTGGCCCCATAGGTTCCAACTGTACAAGATGCACTCAGTACACCCAATACATTTCACTCCGAGTTGTTGTAGAAGGTGCACTCAGTAGTCAGTAGTGCACTCTATTTGTCCCCCTTAACCCTCAGGCGAAGTCCTAGTCATCCCCCTGACCATCATTAGGAGCTGTCAGTGTGCCTGGAGAGGGAGTGTAGATAAATTTCAGATAGTGTCAATTGCAGATGAAAGATGCTAGGGGTGTCATGCTTGACTAGCTTCTGTTCAACAAAGTCCCATCTCTCTCAGCCTTTACCCCCCTTTCCCTAAACTTCCAGAGGCAACAGCAGCAGCGACCTCGAGCAGGCGCCCCTGGCTGGCTCGCCCAAAACTACCCCCCCCCCTCCTGGTTCACCCACCCCTCCCTTTCCTGCTTACCTTGGCTAAGCCGCTTTGCATGTTGATTGGGGGAGGACTAATCCAGTTTGCAGCTGTCGTAGACCAATGATGAATCACCTTTCCGTCATTCGGCCGGGAGGAGGGAAGACCTGGAAGGAGGAAACAACGGTGGAGGGGTTGAGCCTACAGACAATGTGCCTCTCTGTTCCACCGACTCCTCTCTTCCCATTCTGTGGGAGAATAACAAAAATGTTTTCTCAGACAACGTCTATTGTGTCACGGATGGCTCTTCACAGAGACATCGAGCTGAAATAACAAGAAAAAGAAAGAAAGAAAGAAAGAAAGAAAGAAAGAAAGAAAGAAAGAAAGAAAGAGAGGGAAAAACACTATTTGACATAAATGGTTGAGGTCCGTCCAGTTTCAGGTAAGAGGGAGCTGATTCCCTGCCAGCAGCATCACTGAAAAGCAGCCACTTGCTTAGCAAAGTTCAACGGCTCCAGGAGAAGGTGTCTGGAAGTTTTTCGTAAACCGCCGGACGTGTGAAAGAATTAAGACAGAGAGAGCTAGAGGTGTTAGAGAAGGAAAGCGTTTGACATATAAGCTTTGTGTCCAAAACAGACGTTGTTTCAAAAGCAAGTCGAGTTTAACCATCTCTATGGCATGGATTATTTTCCCCCCGTTTTAACTGCGACCATCTGTAACGGATATTTTATAGCCGATCAAGAACGACGGCTAAAAAGAGGTATGATAATCTACGCTGATAAAGCGTTTCTTATTTCCTCCTCTTTGTTGTTCATAAAAATCCAAATCTTTGTTGATGGCAGTGACACGACCATTCCTAATTGATTCTGGCAGAGCGGCACGTAAGGCATCGCGTTTTTGCCGCAATTAGCGCAATAATGCTTTTCTGAAGACTGATGTGTGTTTTAGTTTTGCGGCCGCATTCACATCACACACAAACACCCGTAACATACATCCGACCGCAGACGCACACTGGCCTGACCTTCCATTTGCTATGCATAATAAAATCCCGCGAGTGTGCGATGGAGCCAGTAGAATAATGTTTTCAGTGGCGTGGCCCTCGGTACATAAACAAAGAAACAATTAAGACGCTCGCCAGAGCAAACAGCATGCTTTAGTGAACTCTTCAGTCGCTCTCGTTGAGGTTTGAGGCCTCGCAATCACACATCTCTCTCTCTCTCACGCGGCCTTGGCTATTGCTGCCTCAGATCAGAGATCGCTGAATGTATGAAAATTGCAGCGGGGCCAGTGGTGGTTAATTTTTAATGCTTGAAATGAGAAAGTCAATCAGTCATCAGATGTCTTATTAATTGTTAAATTTGTGTCAAATGTCATTTGATGTGCCTCAAGGGAATGCCCTTGTTAAGAGGATTTCTCTGGAGAGCTGCCGGAATGTTTGTTTTTCGAGAAAGCCGCTTTTTTAATTAATTTTTTTAAATAATGTTAATTAATGTAGTTCTTTTATTATAATAAATAAAATTGTTACGGTCCTATTTTTTTGCAGTTTTTTGAATAGATATTATTTTATAAGTATCTACAGTTACACTTTAGCTTCATAAAAATGTCAGTATTGGCTTGGATTGTATTATGTAATAATTATTTTTATGTTATGTAATTATTAATTGTTCATTTTAACGATCGCTCGCATTTCAGACCTGATGTGCGCGTTAGCGTGTGTTTATATGTCATTGAGTATCGTGTGACCGTCTGTGTGTGTCTCTTCCTCTCAGGTCTATGGAAATGCAGGATCTAGCTAGTCCACACAGCCGAGTAAGTGGAAGCAGTGAGTCCCCAAACGGTCCCAACATCGACAACTCGCATATAAGTAACAATTCCATGACACCAAATGGCACTGAAGGTACGTCTCCAAAGCCTCCGGCGGGCCGTACATTACTGTGGATTTATTAGCTCTACAGCACACGGTTTTTAACCTGCCCATTCCCTTTGTGTAAAATGTATACACCGTGAAAAGTTGCATCCGTGTTAAACATCTGCATCTATGTGATACGCTTGTCCGGTTTTAATTGAATTAAATTTAAATGTACACAAATTTCAACGATCTGTTTCCCTCACCTCTACAATATCTATATTTCTACATCAATTCTTGCAACTGCATCAGTGCACGTAAGCGCTACATTTTAAAAATGACTCAGTGCGTGCACTATATAAACTGTAGGCCTTTCAGTGTTTTCACGGATCATGTTACAGCCCATAAGAATTTTATTCTGCTCTGAAGTAGTTTACATAATGTAATCTTGACTGTGGTTTTCTCCTATTTCTGTAGTGATAAGCCCCAACCTGTGACAGTGCAGATTGTCATGTGTCCTGTCCCGTTCTTTCTCCCTATAGGTGATAACATCACTATGCTTACCACAGCTGACTGGTTGTTAAGTTCTAGTTCACAGTCCGCTGCAGGTTTGTGCAGTTCTGGCGAAACAATGAAAGGACAATACTTGGCGTCATATGTGAAGTTACAGACGTTTCGTAGTCATTTCAGCTTGAGGCAATCCTAAACAATTCCATCTGATTGCATTCGCAAATGTATAAAGCCAAATTCTGACGCGCTCACATCTCTTCAACTATTGCGCCTTTCATTTGGACTCTTGTTTGGCATTCTGTGGTGTTGTGTTATGTTGAAAGCATGGTTTGAGACTTTTTGGCTATGATTCCAGACCGTCAATGAATGGTTAAAAAGCTGCGGGCACGCGTACTGTGCGTTTTGCATTTTATTTGATGTTCTGCAGGACGGTTTTATGGTTATGTGTGGTATGTGATAAGACTTGACTGCACTAGTTTCTGCATGTGCCGTGCCACTATTTTCCCGAATCCCTTCGAGAAGGAGGGGTGGGGGGAGCGTTGGGACATATTCAAACCGCTCCCCATCGACATGTGTTCCTTTGAGGGAGAGCATAGCTGCAACATGTTCGACATGACAAGCTGATGGCTACCTTAGCCATGAGGGATTTCAGTGGGCATGACTCCGTACCCACATTGTGAATGATTTTGTTTTCATAAATGTAAACCTCCACCCCCATCCCCTCCTGAGAAAGAGATGGATTCATTTCAAAGATCCGGGCCTGTCTAAAGGCCGGTTGCCCTCATTGTAGTTCGGAGCGGTTGGGTCAAACACATTTTATACACCATGCATTGCCTTGACATATCAATTATGCTGCACGTCCATGCATTCCACAGTTTACTCCTGCCATTAAATTCCACCTTTTTTGCCTGTTTTCCCTCGATGCTACATTAAACCCTTCCGGTAAGAAATCAAGTGACTAATAATATTTAGAATACAGTGTTTGGCGTTCAATAAAAGTTCTATGTTTTCAATGTTGAAAAAGGACATAAATGAATAAATAAGAGTATGTTATACAGCATTCAAAAGTTTGGAGTCTGTGAGACTTTTTAATGTTTTTGGAAGAAGTATATGCCTACCAAGCCTGCATTTATTTATACATGTCAAAAATACAGTTTTCTTTTTAATATATATTTATTAATTTATTCCTGTAATGGCAAAGCCAGACTTTATGCAGACATTTCTTCCAAATTCAACCGTCATTCAAAAATCATTCTGATATGCCTATTCATTGCAGAAGAATATTTTCTTATTAATAGCATTGTTTAAAACCGCTGCCTAATATTTTATATGAATATAAAGTTCAGAAAGAGCAGAATATTGTGTCATTCATTTCTTTCCAAAAAAAAAAGAAATCAAAAGGGAAAAAAATTGTCTGACTCCAAACTATACTGTATATATGTATATATATATATGTATATATAACTATTTATTTATTTATTCATTTATTTTAATATACATTTAATTATCTACTCTCTACTATTTGATTTTACATGTCATTATGTCAGAAATATATTGGCTTATGCATTTAAATAATAGTGCTTAGGAAGGCTATTGTGCTTAAATCAACACAAGAGCTGTGTGTATTGGAAAGGAAAGGGTCCTTGTTTTATTTGTAGAAGAGATTAGCTTTAATTGTAGTCCTCTCTTGTGAGCTAGCCAGGATAGAGCTGTCGAAACCTGAAAGCTCTATTATCTCAATAGAAGCCCGCTTCATTATGCCACCCTTACAAAACCCTACCACCTAATGATCCCTTCCACATTGTGAGGCAATAAAACCATCTGGATGAGCACTTTGACATTCTAAAAGTTTGCTTTTTTTGGCTATGCTTCAAATTCACACGTTACTTTAAGACTAAGTATGTTGATTTTACGAGCAGAAAGGCATTTGCCTATAGTGTGACTGACAACCGGTTCTACCAGTGCAGCGTCACAAATGCTCTGCTTTCCTTCTGCTTGCAGTTAAAACAGAGCCAATGAGCAGCAGTGAAATCGCCACCTCTGTAGCAGACGGCTCTCTAGACAGCTTCTCAGGATCAGGTACGACACGCACACACTCAAAGCTGTAGAGCTGACTGCTGGGAGATGATCCCACAGATGGGTAACTGATAAGCAGAGGCCCAGGAAGTGGCCCTGTGGCTGGAGCTCTAGCAGCGTGAGGCTCTGTCTCGGTTCCCAGGCCAACATGCGTTGAGTTATAGCCCTCCCAGCCCCCTTCTTGTGCCTAATCGAGTGACACCCTATTCGGTGGCCCGCACATCGGTTTTTAAATGCAAAGTAAATTAATATTATAAAAAAAATGCCTATTTTTATTTCATTTCTAAAACATTTTGGAGCCTTGAAACCAGCTCACTTGCATTGTGTCAAAAAACGTTAACTCCCAATAGGCTATTTTTAAACCTAAGCATACAAATTTGGTAGTTCTACTCTATGTTATAGACTCCTCACATTACTTACTAAGCAAATGCGAGAACTCTTCATGGAGTATTACATTCCTGCTAATTTGTCTTATTTCCCTACCTATTTGACTAAGTACCTGATACCTTTATGTTAGACTCATAAAAATCATGGCTCGGACTTCTATCTCTGACAATATGAATGAAGTGCAGTCATTTGAGACTGTTTTATACTCAGGGGTTGCACTAGTGTGGAGGTTCAGTGTTTGTCCAGACCAGGTGCTGAAGTGTGGGGAAAAGGCCTTAGTTTCGGCGCGCAAAGAATACGGTTACATGGAGCAAGAGCTCCTTAACTAACCCTTACTTTAGATGTCACAGCCAATTATACACTCGAGGCAAGAGAATCGCAATGTTCGTAATACCTCTACCCTAAAGAAAAGACATCTAAACCCTACAAATGGGAATTCACACAGGACCAAGCTTATATTTAGCAATCTAAAAACAGCAATGGTATGTTATTAAGTAATTAATATTATTAGTAACAGCTATAATTTATAAAAACGAAAATGTAATGCATATTCTATCCTATAGTGTTATAAGTGTTTTTGTATAAAATTAAACAATTATATAATTATTTTAGTTGGAAACAATATAACAAAAAAGTTCTAAATCATTTTAAAAAATACAAATAATATTATAATAATTGTCATTAATTTAAAAATATGAAAATAACAATAATGATAGGGTCATAAGATAAAATGAATAATGTTTATTTTGTAATGTTTTTTTGGGTGGCAATAGAGAAGTACCTTTTATAAGCGCACTACAATTTGAGTGCAATTTCCAAGAGTTAAGCCATGCATTCACCAGCACATCAAAAGATCTCCTGTTGCTCTGTGCTGTTTGTGTGAGCTAACTGAATAGCACTCCACACCGTCATTAAGGGCTGGGAACCACAGGGCCGGTATGTGTCTAATGAAGGCTCCTTATGTGTACTAGTTACCTGTAATCAGGCCCGCTGATTTCTCATTGTATGCTCCACTTTAAACCCTCCAGTGTGCACGGCCATACATCATTCCCAGCTTCGTGTGTGTGCGTGTTTGTGGACACCTGGGTTTTTCCATCCTGTGTAGGTTTTTATGTATACAGTCAGCAGAAAACGCTCCCATATTACCTGATTATTTTCCTTCGTTATTGCTCTTAATTTTTCAACCTAAATTAAGGTTAGTGAAATAAATAGTGTAATGCAATGTAATTACTGTTTCCTTGGATTCCAGAAGTTCTGTTGGCAAAGAATAATATTTACCTTATTTTTTAATGTTTGAATATGTTCTTGCCTCTTTTCTTTTTTAACTCTCCACAGCCATTGGAACCAGTGGCTTCAGCCCAAGACAAACTCACCAGTTCTCTCCCCAGATTTACCCTTCCAAGTAAGGCTTCTTTTATTTTTCTTAAAAAAAAAATAAGCAGCATCCAACTTCATTTGGGCCTTTAATTAGATCCTTCTGCCAGATTCTGGACTCTCCGGCTGCTTTGTTTTCATTGATGTCTGCAGCTTGCGTAGTCCGAAATCTGTTGTAATTATTGTCTTGCAAAAATTTCCCTCGTGATTTATTTTTCTTTCGCAATGTATATCAGCTGCTTAATGGCTAGCTTTTTCTCTGTTTCACAGCTTGCCCAAATATTTATGATTAAGTAGCAGAATCACAGAGAATTTGTCTTTGAGCAAATTTTTCGATATGGACTTTTGGGTAAAAATTCATGTCTCTCCTTTCTCTTACTTTGCTCTCAAATAGCAGACCCTATCCACACATTCTTCCGACTCCTTCTGCCCAAAATATGGCTGCGTACGGACAGACGCAATACACCACAGGAATGCAGCAGGCTGCTGCCTATGGCACGTACCCTCAGCCAGGCCAGCCCTATGGGATTCCAGCCTATGGTAACTGACTCAGTTTATTCTTTGCTATGCTTTAAAGCTTTGCAATTCAGATTCTGCTTTGCTTTTCACTCAAGCACATGAACTTCCACACTTACTTTTACTTTATTTTACTTTACTCAACTTTACTATATTGTCTGCCGTAGTATTAAACTATATTTATTTGTATTTATTTAAAAAACAAACAAACAAAAAAACCATTAAGAATTGTTTTAGAATGTTTTTAATTTTATAGAATTTTTTAATTTTTTGGTATTTTTAAAAATTCACTGATAATGATGGAAATGCTTTATTAACATTTTAATTATTATTCTTTTTTATAAATAATTTAACTTAATTTACGCATTTCATAAATAAAATCTTTCTACTGGGTGAATTAATATTCATGAGCGGGTTTTGTGAGACTTCTTTTGCTTTTTGAATATTTCCTTATTATTTTGTCAATTGTGGCCAAATGTTTTTTTGGCCCTTTTAATGCTTTTAATTAAATTACGTTAGAAGTTAAACGAGATACCGTTTTTATTTTAGCGTTTAGCATTTGTCGCATTTTAGGTCCGTTACATTCGTCCTTAAGTGGACTGCGAAGTGGAATTCACAGGGTTTTCTGCCATTTCCAACCCAAAGGGAGCGAACATGTTCATTTTGATGCTACTGCGAATGGCATAGGGAGTAAGGGAACATTGATACGTCACTTTACAGGAAGTTGAGAGGGAAGTCCCTCAACTGTCATCTCGCACTGCATCACCAAAACTAAAAATGTAGCCGTTGAAAGAGTTCTTTTTAAATATTGGAAGGGTTCACTTATGTATTAGATTATTATACAAACTAGAGTATTTATTAATTGTTATGGCAACGAATGTGACATTTGCATATATGTATTGTATTAATAGGTAAAATAAGTTAAACTGACAATAAGAAGCTAATGCTCTGTCATTTAATTTACGTTGGCTACCTCAGCAGTGTTTACTATTAGGCTTTATGTGGGGAAAAAAAAGAATCAGATGAGACCACTGATGTCAATAGTACAATAAAATAAAATACAGTGTTATCCAACATGGTATATGCATTTTATATATATATATATACACAAATATGAAAGTAAAATGAATTACAGTGCCATAATCTTTGTGATCTTGTCATTTCCTTTCTTAGATGACGTTCCAGGGCATTCCAAATAAGGAACCCTGGCAATCAGAAAGCACCTAAGCATGTACTGTAGCTTTAAGATAAATCCTAAAATGTAGCTAACAATGTTCTGATCACTAAGATTACACTAACGCTTACCTCAGCCTTTAGTCTCCCCTTTTCCCACCTTCAATCAGACGTGGGACTTTGCTGACCTTTTTTTGCATTTGCAGACTCAGGGCCTCCTTTAGACAGTTGCTAATTTTTTGCTAGTTCGACAGATAAGAGAGATTTCGAAGATTTCAATTCCTCGTCTACACACCGTGAGAGCCCGACTCAAGCTAGAAATGTTTTTCCAACGTTATGAAACCTTTGCGAAAATATGCACACAGATAATGTTGTTTAGGTAGAACAATCTCGAAATACGCTCCCGAGAGTTCACGTGTTTGTTTGAGTGGAAGCAAAACGCAAACCTGCAATGGGCCTGATTCAATCTAATCAAAAAACAAGTTTGTTTTAACTCCGACCTGCAAATTTTTGGAAGTCCATGCTGAGTTTGGCACAAACACTTCAGTGCAAAGGTTGCTTTAACCACGGCCCAGTGCGATCTTGATTGTCGTAACGCTAAGGATTGTGCATCATGCTGCTCTGGTGTCACTAACTGATTTAGGTCCATTGTGGGCAGGCATCAAGACAGAGGGCGGACTGACCCAGGCTCAGTCTCCAGGCCAGAGTGGCTTCCTCAGCTACAGTTCCAGCTTCTCCACGCCTCAGACGGGACAAGCACCCTACAGTTACCAGATGCAAGGTCAGAAACACCCTCTACTCTTTTCCTCTTTTGCTTTTCCCGGTGGAGTGACAAAATAGAGCCGTGATTCCTCTCTGGCCCCCTTCAAAAGAGCACACAATTAATGGCAGACACGGACCAATTCATAACATCCCGAGCAGATGGTTGTATTGGGTTGTAGTTAGACACAGCCTTTTTTGCATTAGGCCTGAAGAGAACCAACACAGATGAAAAAAAAAACTTTTTTTTTTCCTCTTTAAGACCAATCTTTTTTCTCCTTTGCGCTCGGCCATGTACTTTCTTACTTGTTTGCTTTAGAAGGAACACCCGCGACTCTCATCTTTGAGGTCAGTTCATAGAAGTCACACTTGCATACTGGGAATCAAACGTGCATCAGGCAAACTCTCTGCCACCCAGTGTTGTTTTTTGAGACATTGTCCCTACTCCAAAACCAACAGTCTTTTTCTGCCGTTCTTTTTCTCCCATCGTTCTCCCTCTGGTGTTTTCCTTCGAGCCTCCAACAGTTAGCGCCGGTTTGAGCTCTCTAATCTCCAAATAATGTGTGACAGTAGAAACATCTCCACGTTTTTGAACGCTCTCCAGAGCATCTCACAATAAATAATGTGACATATGTGGTCTGTTGAGCTTTTTTTCCATGCCTCATAAGTAGAAACGTTCTGCTTCTGCTGATGCTGCCTCAACACCAGGGTTGTAAGTGTTACTCTGTCCCAACCGCAGAAGTTTAAAGGCCTGTTCACACCATTCAAGTCCAATGAAACTAAATGTCATGAAAATATAGAACCCAAAGAATCCGTCCAATGGTGTTTGATACCAAATTTTAGTCGATTTTTTTTACAACTAAAGGACCTTCTCTATCTTCCAGATGATCCAAAATCAACATAGAGATCAAGTAATAGTCAATGAATGCTTATCACAGGAGGAGAAATGCATTGTTTCATTTTAATATTTTGCTGTGAATTTTACAGAATGGTGCTTGAAGTTATAGTTCATCCCCAAAAATGCCAACCCTCATGTCACTTCAAACTTGTTGGAAAACAAAAGGATCGATCTTCACGTAAAAAATGATTCATTTTACAACGACGCTGAATTGAGTAGAAACTGAGGTGCCTTCAGTCTTCCTTTCAAAGCCCACGCAGCCATAAACACATTAGCCACTAACTGCAAGAGCAGATGACAGATGACCATTAACCAGGCCAGTCTGTCTCTATTGGCTTCCTCTCTGTGCCTCATCGATTAGGCAGGTCTGGACTCAGAGGAAGAGACTCAACACGGTAGCCAAATGTAGACCCCCCATCTATATGATACCAACTGCTGTCCCATAACCCTAGTAGAGCGAGCCTGCACCCAGCTGTCAGAGGGAATACAATTAAATTAATGTTTTTACCCTGCTCTTTCATGTCTAATGGAACGGCTCTGGCTTTCTCTGATCATGATCCAGAAATGTAACACAGAAGGACCTTCCTGGCTCGAAATGTCATCACAGATTGTTGGGTTTTAGTGATAAGACTTTTGTTCGGTTAGATAAAAATAAATAATACGTTGACTTCTAAAGCCACTTTTTGTAATGTATATTTGCTAGTCTGCCAAATATGTTTTTTTTTATAATATATAATTTTATTTTTAGAAGGGGAGGTTTCTCAGCCAATATTTGTATATTTGATAAATTGTGATGAGCTATCTATCTACTGTATCTATCTCAGTGAAATTTTGCATCATTCTCTGCTAGTGATTTGTCTTCTTGATTTCATTCGGTACTTCCCAAGTATAAATTAGGAATTCATTTTCCAGTTTCACACCTGTTTGAGCTTCTCGTCCTTTTCCATAACCATAATGCCTCTGAAGCACAAGTGGAGCCATATAGAGTGGCTTCTCTCACTGATTTTCACTCAAAGTAGATGATAATTGCAGCAACAATTGGGCCTCCCTCCATTCTGCACACCGTGTGAGAGGAGCAGCAGACTGCTTTTAAAAGAAGCCCATCTGGACTTGATCGCTTGCTCCCTAGAGAGGCCTACAAAACTTCTGCTACAAATATTGTGCACTGATGATAGACATAGCCCATGGCAAGAGGACTGATCAAGCACAGCAAATGGACTCCCAATTGGAGAGGCCATAAGGAGAGCCAGTGTCTCGTCTTGAGTGAACTAACTGGAGCAAGACAGAGTGGAGAGGGGGAGGAACGGGGGGAAGTTTTTGCCCCTGGGAAAAACCAGGCCTCTCCCCAGCATGGAGTCATTCTTTTGGGACCGGAGGGGGTCTTGCTTGGCTTTTATGTGGCTCCGGACTCTCTCTGGAGTCAACTGCTTTCCTACGAGTCCTGGCTTTTATGACTTTTTGAACTGTGGATTTAGCTAATTTGTTGTGCATTGGGAGATTCATGCGTCTCACTTTATGTGACGGCTCAAGTCTGGGAAGGAAGTCAACAGCTTTTAGAGCTGTTCTTTAAAACAAGAGATAAAAAACTAGAAAAAGAAACAAACTTGTTCATCGAACCAGACAGTAGTCCACGAGTAAAGCTGTTGTATGTTTGTTACAGTCTGAGGGGCCTCATTTTCCTGAACACCAGAAGATGAAAGCCTTTGCTTCTGTTTTTATTTTTTATTTTTTTGCTGAAAGAATGTCCTGTTACCCTTTTATACTGTATAAACACATTGAGTTAATTTTGTGCCCATTTTGTGTTGAGAGATTTGTATAGAGATAATTGATGATACCAGGGTTACCCACAACAACCTTTAGCAGCAAGTATCACAGCTGTTCATTAGTTTATTTCCAGGTTATATTAGCGTAATAAAACTTCTGGGAAAATGGGATAAAAGTGATTTAGAGGACTATTCTGCATTCAATACATGCTCAATCTACAGCATTCGTGGCTTTTGAGTAGTTTTGACTAGTCCCTCGTTTTCTTTTAAAACGTAAAATGTAGATGTAAACATTTTTGAGAACTTAAAAGTAGAAATGTAAAGTTTGAATAAAATTTTCTATTGAAACGTACATTATTCGAGCTGTTGGGTTGCTTTCATGATTTCTGCTTCAGTGTTTACTTAAACAGAAAATAACAATATTAAAATTAATAGCTATTAAACTAATTAACACCATTAAAATGTTTTCTTAAAAAAATGCTGACATAAAATAATTCAAAATAGTTTTTTTTTTCCCCCTTGGCAAATAGCTGATATAAATGCTTTAATATGAAATACTTACAAATGACTAAAACTAAATATATATAATTTTAAGTAATATATATAAATAAATAAATATTAGAAATAAATAAATAAAAAATATTAAATGATAAAATTATGTAACAAAAATACTAATTCTGTGTCTCAGTGTAACCCTGATTAAATATAATAATAATAATAAAATAAATTAAAACAAATTTCTGTTGATTGAGCTTAACTTGTACTGCACCCAGAATACCATGCACCAGTTTTTCAGTCCGCTTGAGAATTCTAATTTGATTTGAGCACCTTGACTCCAAGAAGCATCTCTAAGCGCAGCTTAACTCCAGGCTATCTCACCCCTATAACTCATGTCATGTATGTTATTAAGTCATTAGATGCTATCTCTCCATAGAAAGATTTAATTACCCAGAAGGTGCTTCTTTGAGCAGCTTGTATAGAAGACAGACATGCATATTCATTGAGGCAGGATGTCAGGTAAAACGCCCTCCCTCTTCCTCCCCCCTAATGTGTCTGTCGTTGTAAAGGTAGCGATGGATGAAATAATAGACCCAACCCCCTTTCCTCTTTCTTTCCAACCATCGGCCAAGATCCAATCACTGATATCAACAAAGAAAAGATAGAGTCACTGTTATATCCTACCCACACACACACACACACAATCCCTCATGCCCCTATAGTACCTGCAAGGCTTTGTCTTAAATGCCTTTGAGGTGTTTTAGGTCTCGCTTGACTTAACCCCCCATCTGCAATTTAAAACGTCATTTATTTTGAAGGTTATATTGCGCTCAGAATTACATCAGTCACAAACAAAGCCTCATCAGATTTGATCTTTGTGTGTTTTGCATTGGGATTGCTCACAGTTATGTCTCTTTCTCTCATAGGAGGCAGTTTTACAACAACTTCAGGGCTGTATGCTGGGAGCAATTCCCTCACAAACTCGACTGGATTCAATAGTACACAACAGGTAGCCGTAATCGAATTTCTATCTCTCACTATATAGTCTGTTGAAATCACATTTCTTCCATTTGGCACATGTGCCCGGTAGTTTTCCTTCCTTCTGTAAGCCTTTATAGAACATGTGTACGCTCGCATATTACTCACATGATATGAATCACTCTAAATGTCTCGACCACTGTACGCAAGGATTACCTCTTGCTCTTTTCGCGTATGAATTATGCCACGAGTGGAGGAAAAAAGAGTGAAGACAGATCGCTGTCCAGATGTAGTGCACAGGAGACATATGTTCACATTTACGTTTTGGAATCTGCGCTGTAAAGTAGCAGCGTTGCGTGCGGCTATCTCACATTACCGCCTTGATGTCTTTCTGCAGGACTACCCGTCCTACCCAGCTTTTGGCCAGAGTCAGTATGCGCAGTATTACAACAGTAGCCCTTACACTTCTCCATACATGACCAGTAACAACACCAGCCCTACCACACCCTCCACCACTGCCACCTACACCCTACAGGAACCTCCATCAGGGATCACCAGCCAGGCTCTCTCAGAGCAACCGGCAGGTAAGAAAGCTCGGTTTGAGGGAAAAAAAAGGTCCTACAACAAGTGGCTGTAAGGACAAAACATGATTGGCAAATTTTCCAATACTAAACCCTAATGGTGCATTTAAAAAATGTCCCAATATGCAATTTATTTTTTGTATTGATTTTTCTTATTGCAATGTGGGATATTTTAGGATTAAAGGAAATGTACATAAATGTAAAGTTAAAAAAAAAAAAATAAATGGTAAATTTTTTTGTGATTCATTTGAGCAAAATTTCCAGTATTCTTTAAATTTAGATTATCTTGCTGTCAATCAACACTTACTTAATATTTAAAATGTAAAATAAAAACCTCGTAATTATATAAAGAGTTTATATTTTATTAAAGTATTATAATGTAGGAAAATGGGATCTTTAAAAAAAAATTATAATAATTGAAAACAATTTAAAAAATAATTACACACACTATTGTCTTTAATCGTATCCAAAATAAAAACAAAAAATGGTTTACACGGTATGTGTGTGTACTATGTGTATTTATTATGTATATATTTAACAACATGTTACATCTATATTTTAAATGTATTTATATGACATAAATTTAGTGCAAATATGTGTGAATATTTAAAAGAATATGTGCTGTATGTGTGTATACAAAATAAATATACACAATACACACACATACTGTATATTATGTAAACAAAGACTTTTATTTTAAATGTGATTAATCGCAATTAATCGTTTGACAGTGCTAATATTTATATAATTATATTTATTGTTTACATCATATAGTTATAAATAATTTGTGTTTTAATATATATAAATGTGTACAATTATCTATATTATTTATAATATTTTTGTTTACATTTACAGTCACTAACCTAGGTGTGTAATATATGAATATGCATTATAGTAATGCTTAGCACGTAAAGTTTTTTTTGTTTGTTTTTTTTTACTTCAAAAAATCGTTTAGGATGGTAATATCAAATATTAATAGATTTTATTATATTACATGTTAATGAATCTAATAGTAATAAATGATTAATATTTATATCCATTTACTATTATTCGTAATTTGTGCCATTTATCAATCATCAGCCATAATGTGAAAATGCTTAGCATTTTATCTAAATCAGCCCAAACTAATACTAGTTTAGTTTTAAAGTCTAAGATACCATCCACCTTTTTATTATCCAACCGATGAGCGATGATGGATTCAAACTTCCTTTTGAATGCTCTCGTGTTCCAGTCTCCATAGAAATTAAAAATCAAATAATGTGTGCTCTTTTCATTTTACGTTCAGGAAAATGGTTGATATTGCCAGTTGTTCAGCCTATTTTTGCTCCGCCAATGACCCAAATTTTTCTTACGTTCACCTTGTCATGTAATTACTGAAGGATGGTATAGTGTATAACACGCTCGTTGTCATTACTAAAGCTTAAATGGTATCTAGGGTATTAAGTGATCAGATAAACACTGTGATATTAGAGCATGTGGGCAGCAGCTACAGCGCTGAACACTAGATGAGGTAAACGGATCCAGCCCCAATGTGAAGGTGAAAGCCTGTTTTATTTTCCTCTTTTCATATACTTTTTGCCTTTCTTTTTTCTCCTGCAGGAGAGTACAGTACAATCCACAGTCCATCAACCCCCATTAAAGATTCAGAATCAGATCGATTGCGTCGGGCTTCAGATGGAAAGTCACGTGGCCGGGGAAGGAGGAACAATAACCCATCCCCACCTCCAGACTCTGACCTTGAGGTATTGAAACGCTGCCGCTCTGTCAGTGTATCTACAGTAGCTTGAATCACAGCAATAGATTAATTACTATTAAGACACTTTTGATCCAGAATTGTCCACACGGCTTTACCTGAAAAGCAAAGCATTTACATGTTTAAGAGTGTGTTTCCATGCTCAATTTTACATGCTGCAGCATGTAAATACCCTAAACAGAGTTTTTTTGGCGAAAGCTTTGTTTTGCATGTTTTGCACGCTTAGCATGCAAAAGCCTAAATCTGCTCTCAGTCAGTTTGTTTTGTGTGCATGTTTTGACATGAAGACTGAAAAAAAAGACTAAATCTCTTGGAAATAGTTTTCTTGCATTGTTACGTTTTGTAAAAAATTATTATTATTTATTTAAATGTTTACCAAAAATATCAGAAAATACTAAAATAGAAATTTTTATACTTCTGAATTTTACATTTAATTTGATGTGTTAAATATATTTTAGTGCTTTCAAACGATCAATCGCATCCAAAATAAAAGTCTTTGTTTACATATTATATATGTGTGTGTGTGTGTTTCGTATATTTAGTATGTATGTATAAATACACACACATTCATGGATATATTTAAGAAAAATGTGTTAGGTTTATATAGTTAATATATTTATTATATAGTATAAATTATATGAATATATACATACAGTATAAATATTTTTTAAATATATACTGTATGTGTGTGTATTTACATATACATGATAAATATACACAGTGCACACACATGTATTATGTAAACAAAAACTTATATTTTGGATGCGATTAATCATTTGACAGCGTTAGTATATTTAGAAGTATTTATTTGGATCATAGTTGAGATGTACAGTTCATGGTCTTTTCATTAACATGACCTAAAGCTCTGGAAGGTTTTGGCCCTCATTAGCAAGCTGACATCATAGCATGTTAACAAATCTAGTTAATTAGTTTGTTGGTATCGATTGTGTTAATGCATCGGGGGCAGGAGATGGATTGTCCAGTGGTGGTTCTTCCCGCAGTTGCGGGGTGCTATGGTGACCATCAGTGCTGAATATCTACTGATCCCAGGGCACATGAATCTATGCACCCTTCTTATTGACAATCAGATCATCTTGCATGCTGAGAGAGCCATTGATTTTGCTCTTTCTTTTCTCAGCGCGTGTTCATTTGGGACTTAGATGAAACAATCATCGTTTTCCATTCCTTGCTCACAGGATCTTACGCCAACAGATTCGGAAGGGTAAGTGATGTATTTTAAATGCAAACACAGGCAAATATTGCGGCAAAGTTTAGAAAAATACACAGTAAGGGGGTCTGTTTGGGTACACCGTCCAGCTTCGAGGAACTCAGAGTTCAGTGTAATTGTTTCTTTTTTTAATAAGATCGTCGAGGCCTCGCAGGCATTCAGCTCGGCCTGCAGCTGTCTGAGTTATGTGGCTGGAACAGGCATGGATTACAAACCAGTTGCACCGAGAATGTCCATTGACACTTCCTAAGGGTTTTTTGTCCTTCAGAAATGGTTCATTGTTAAGTTTAATTAAATGTTTGCCTTAAATGCCCTTTGAGTTGAGTTCACGTATTATAGCAAAGTTTGAAACAAAGTTTTAGAGTTATGTATACAGAATAGATATATATATGCATATAAACATATTATATATATATATATATGTGTGTGTGTGTGTGTGTGTGTGTGTGTGTATACCATATTTCCATATACAAACCATATTATTAGAGTTATTGAATTAATAGAGAGTTTTATAGAACCGAATTCATTCAGATTAGAAATGTTTTGTTACATTATTAATGCCTCATGGTCACCTTTGATGCATTTAATGCATGCTTGCTGAATAAAAGTATACATTACTTGCTGTCCCCAAACATTTGGGTAGTGTATATAAAATTATTGTATTATACGAAATGTATTAAATATTAGAGTGGGTAACATTTCGCCTTTATTTATGGGATACTTTAATGAAGGCATAATGGCAAATTTAGCAGGGTCAAAGGGGTTATGAACATGCAATAAGAACTAGTTTACTTCTGCGGTTGTTGTATTTGTTATTTTATATAAACCGTCATAAGCTATATTTGAACTTTCAAAACAAACAATTTGGGAAATACGTTGATCTGCAATTCTCAGGCTTCGTCAGTGATCTCATGGCTTAATTTAACTCTCTACCGTCGGTTCAATTCACCAAATTCACCAATTCACTAAATCTGGGTTCAGCATGCGTGTGTTTTGAAACCCTCTTTGCGTCTGAAGAATGTAGAAAGCTGCTTCCTTGTTTGAGGGAATAAATCACAGACTTGGCATTTTTTGGCTGAGCTTCTTGAAGGGTTTTTTTCTTTGTGGTGAGTGTAGATGACAGCAGCGCTCGGATGTCAGTGGAACGAGGCCCGGCGGCTGGTTTGTTCTCTTTGTTCCTCAGGCAGGGTGTTTGATGGGGGTGGTGTTTTGTTTTAAGGGTGAGGGAGCCCTGGCCCTCGACCCTGCACTGTTTATTTACTTTATCTCGGCTGAGCATGCTGGGTAAAGAAGCGAAACTCTGAGAGCGCCTCAGCCGTGTCCACTCTCTTTCACACACACACAGTTGTCAGTGCAGCCACGTCTGATTTTAAGGTCTTAAACAATCTTAAGTGTGTGTGTTTCCTAATACGTTCAAGCAGAAGCCAGTCTGAAGTTTCAGTTCTTACTATAATATGTAAAAAGTCAAGTTTCATACTTAATCATTTCTGTCTTCTATCATGGTTTTCTTTAAAAAAATATATATATAACTTAAAAAAAAATTTTAATAAAAGAAAAAAAAGTATCTGATTATATTAGAATGAAACAATTCTGAGGGGGGGAAAAAGTATCACCGTTTTCACAAAAATATTAAGCTGCACAACAGTTTTCAACACTGAAAATAATAAGAAATGCTTCTAAACTAAATAGTTCTTTGTCCTCCTCTCTGCTGTCGAAATCTGATTACATGTTGCCCTTCCACCAGAAATGTGCTTATCCCATCTACCCTGCAAACCGCATAATGCTCTCTTAAATTATATCAGCACACTCATCTCAAACCCTTACACTAAAAACCAAGGTGCTTCACGTTTCTCCGATATGAGGCGTAGATGACATAAACAGTTAACCCATCGAAATGCATTTCTTCCAGCGAAAGCGTTGAGGAAGAGCTCTATAAATAGAGCCGTGTTGGAACGCTCACTGCTGTGGTTATCAGTTATCCTAATTGGCATCAAGGCAGCTCGCTCCCATAAAGCTGATGGTTCGGGCCAGCTGTGTGGCCGTCAGCCCTGGAGGGAAAGCTTGCGGGGTGGGGGGGTGGTTTCGGAGGGAAGGACTTGGCGCCCTTCGGGTGGCGCTGATGTGTGGGGACAGGTGGCAGCGGGAGCAGAAGACCCTCTGGCACTCCGGCCTGCTTGTATTCTTAACTCTCCCGCTGAATGATTGTTTAGATTTCATTGGAGAGGATTCGTCGGGCCAGAGAAGTGCACTTTGCATACCTCTCACCACCAAACCTGCTTTTATTAACTGTCAGATACATACACAGGTGTTTATATTAAGTCCACTAACTGGCAGGCTCAAAATAGATGGGAGGGGAGGATTGTGTTGGAGAAGAAATAACCTATTTTTTGATTAGGCTATGTATTTAAAAGCTTCTTTTAGAATTTAAAGTAGGGATTCAGTGGTGTATATAAACTGTGAAATTATTGATCACTTTTTCATTAAGCCTCATGTTCTTGTTCTCAGTCTGAGAGGCTCCACAGCTCTTTTAATAGTTTAGAAAGCATACTTTACATTGAAGTATCAGGTTGAAGACTTCCTGCGCTCATGAGAACTGATTATAAACATAATTTTAACTTGCTAACATGCATCCAACGACCGCCGTGAAATATATTATTTTAGTTTGGGGTTTTGGAGTCCTTAGATATAAACAAAGAATAATTGCAATGGAAAAATTGTTGAAGCGGGTGCCTGCTAGTTTCTATTTTTTTTATTTTATTTTTATTTTAATGACTCCATATCTGGAGTCATTGTTGTTAAATAATATAAAATTGATATATATATATTTTGATTGGTACATGATATAATTACATAATTGGAGTCTATTAATCTATTAATTTAGCAACAGTATAAAAAAAATCTAAATATTTATTTTAAATACAAGTTCTTTTGAACTTTCGGTTCATCAAAGATTCCCAAAAAATGTTAGTTTCCACTAATATAAAGCTGTTTTCAACATTGATGATAATAAATGTTTGTTGAGCACCAGATCGGCATATCAGAAGGATTTCTGAAGGATCATGTGACAGGAATGACTGAAAAATTCAACTTTGCCATCAGGAATAAATTACATTTTAAAACCTATTTAAATAGAAAACAATTATTTGAAACTCTAGCAATATTTCACAATATTCCTCACTTTTACTGTCAAAAGAGATTGCATGTGTACGAACAGAAAAAAAAAAAAAATTTGTGTAACATACTAATTCGTAGATTATACTCATCTTGAACATTAACTCATAAGCTCATCAGTTTCTTTGCTGGTGTTCTGTTCTTCTTGTGTGGCTTCCCCTCCCGCTGTCCGCAGTTAAAACATTTTCATTGTTGAGTGTGACATGTAATCAGTAAAAAGCTCAGGCGTTTCTTCAGGTGGCTTTAAGCTCTAATCCCTGTAGCAGAGCTCTCTGACTCAGCACGGCTGTACAGACACTGGAATAAATCCCCTGCTTTGCTTTCCTCTCTCATTCGCACACTTGCTTTATCCTCTTAATGACCAACGAGAGAACAGCCACTGATTAGAAAAATAAGCCTGTGTGGAATGAAGATTACAAAAGATGACTTTAAATTGAATACTAGTCTAAATATCCATTTAATAAACCCCTCTGCCTTGTTTTAAGCTCGTACTACAGTGTTTCTTTGTTTTAACACTACTGTGAATTGTCACTTTAAATGCACCGACTCCTAAAGATTTGTTGAGTTTTATATATATATATATGTGTGTGTGTGTGTGTGTGTGTGCAAAGACAAGGCTGTAATCAAGTATAATTTGTAATGAGCCTCCTTAATCAGTGTTGACTAGGTATTAAAGAGAAAAACACATTGCAAATGATTCATTGACAATTTAGCGAGCAATCA
Organism: Enteromius anoplus; assembly: GCA_032359395.1. Classification (NCBI taxonomy): domain Eukaryota; kingdom Metazoa; phylum Chordata; class Actinopteri; order Cypriniformes; family Cyprinidae; genus Enteromius; species Enteromius anoplus. The sequence goes on from JAUMHG010000076.1 coordinate 6,930,056, forward strand.
CTCCCATCTTTGTGTCAGCTCAAACACAACACAAGATCGCCATTACTTGCCAGTATTGCATTACGGTGGAAACTGAATACATCGAATACACAAAAAAAGAAGAAATAAGTGTCCATTATATTTTAAGTGAGTAATCCATTTTGATTACTGCCAGCGCGCAAGTTTAAACATCACTTGCTAAAGCTGTTTCGTGTAGGAAAATGCACATCTTCCTGTTTCTAGAAGTTTCTATTAAATTCCCAACTTCAGCCTTTCACAAATAGTTGGAAAATGCGCCATATGATGTGAGAAGATTGTTTGGGGTAAATGGGGGTGAAATGCATCAGTAGTAATGTGTAGAAAGATGATCTTGGCTCTGAGGTATGTGGACAGTGATATATTTATGATGACACCTTGACCTCACGCTCATTTCAACTCATAACGCATCTAAGATTGGGTTTTACTGCCTACAGAGTGAAAAATTAAGCCCTGATGCTTTTTTTAGACAAAACTGTATAATTTTGAAACCTTGTATAGTTGGCTTAGGCAGTTTTATAATATATTGTATTGTAAAGCATGTGTTATGTTCTATCTGTCTGTCTACTGTATCTACAGTATCTATCCATCTATCTTACATCTATCTGAAGTTGTAGTGTGTATATCTAAATGTTAAAAATTGTATATATTATCCAAAGTCATTTGTAATGTAGAAAATCTATGAAAGTTTCAGCCATGTACATATAAAATATTATGCTTCTATTAAATATATGTTATTATATTATATTATACAATTATGTGTAGTATTACATCTAATATAATATGAAATATTTTTTTTAAATATTATTAAATTGTTAAAAATAAATTGGATACATATGTATATATAATGAATACATTTCATTAAGTATATAGGAGGTTTAATTATTAACTATTTGCCTATATATACTGTGTGTGTGTGTGTGTGTGTGTATTTATAACACATAGTATTATGTTAAACATATATTTTCTAAAGTAAAAATGAAAAAGCATGCAAAAGATACTATAATATTATAACTGATACTGAACTTCTGATTTGAGACCTACCTGTACAGTATAATATTTATTTTATTACATTAAAAGGATAATATTTATTGTGTGTGTTTTTCAGGATCCACCAACGTCGGTGTCATTGGGACTAAGAATGGAAGAGATGATCTTCAACTTGGCCGACACACATTTCTTCTTCAACGACTTGGAAGTAAGTCCAGGACGTTCTGAGACTTTGGCTGATACGTATTTTTTATGCGGTCCCCGTATCTGTCTTCACCCCCTGTGAAGCTTATTGCCAGCCCTCTAATACGGTGATTACTTCTTCAGCTTGCTTTCTTAGCGGCCATATTTAAAACCCAGCCCAAAGATGTGGATAAGTCACAACAGAGTGTATACATTACATTACGAGCACAAGAGCAGTCCATTAAAGTTTAAGCCATAGCATCAACAACCATTTAATAGCAGGGTGCCTATTTCTTGCTAATGTCCCTCAGTGGTGAAGTATTACCTCGGAGCCCATGGGACACTATGAATTTTACATGCGCTGTCAGTCTCCCCGGCCTGCGCCCACCGCCGGCCCCCTCCCTTCCCTGCCGCCCAGGCCAATTTGTCAGCTTCTAATATTTCTGTACGTGCTCTGACTGTCTGCGTGTCATGCTGTGTGCTCGGTGTCTCTGTCCGCTCCGGCCGCAGACTCTCAGTCACGGTCTGGAAGCAGCTTCTCTCCCCGCTCATTCATGTCGGATCCGTGTAAAATCTGCCCCCGCGGGCAGTTACTGAGAGGGTATCTAGGTGTCTCTCTGCCCCGCCTGGTGAGGAGTGAAAAAGAGACGGATGGGGTCACTTCTGCTCGTGATTGGCAGCACTCCACATGTTCATAGCAGTGAAGTTCAGTTTGTCCAGATCTGGTGTTGCCCAAGCTAGCGCTTCGTGTAGCGATTTGAGGTGATCAGCGATACGGCTTGTTAAAATAGCTCGGGGTCTGAAAATATGGACTGTGAAATAATTCAACAAATCCACAGACCCTTGAAAGCCACTTCACTCCAAAATATAAACCGTGTCATCATTTGACGTTTCTGCCGGTCAAAGTTATGACATTGCTTTGTTAGAAAAAGACTGAAATTCAAGATATCAATCTATTAGATGAATCAGTTGATTCAGTTCAGACAAAATTGTTACGAATGATTAATTCACAAAAACAATAGATGGGGTTCTGTATGATTTTTGAAATGCAAACGTTATCAACTTGTTGTCAGATTGGTAATTTTCATGTTGTTTTGTTTTTTTAGCAAGTAAATGCCTTTTAATACAATTCTTATATTATGCATTTTTTGCAAAGAAAAGGTTTTTTTCACATTTTTAAAAAGTAAATATAACCATAACTATTATATAATATTATATAATTCAAGTTAAACACTTGCTGGACTTGACTGAATCAACTAAGGTTTACTTGACCCATACATACATTTTTAGAAAAATCATGTATCAAAAACATGTGTCAGTTATGATACAGGGGTGTTTGTTTTTTCTTTTCTCTGTGTTAAATTGCATTTATTTGACTACAATTACAAAAGATCTAAAAAGACCTATTATTGGAAATATAGAGTTAAAAACTAATATTTTTAGTCATTTAATACAAGTAGTCTGGTTATAAAAATCATAATTAATTTAAATTACAAGCAAATTACAAACTTTTTGACCATATAAATATCAGCACCTGCACCAAATTGTGTTTTGCCCAGTTTGGGCCTCTGAGTAAAACTGAGGTGTTTTTTCTTTCTTATTCTTCTTATGAACTCACTACGTAATATACATTATAAGCAATAAAGGCCTGATTTATCAAATATGACACATACACTTGTGTTAATAGTGTTAATTTTTTCCCTAAATAATATTATTTTCGGATGCTAGGATCACTTGATTCCAGTTGCACTGGAAGATTATCAGTTAATAATAAAAATCTTCAATTGAAATCTTCAGTTCAGATTCATTTTAAATGCATAAAAAAGAGCAGCTCGAACGTTCTTCAGAGTATCTTCTTTTGCGTTCTGCCGAAGAATGAAGTCATGCGGGTTTAAAAGGACATTAGGATTAATAAACAGTAAAATAATTTTTGACTTAACCATGCTTTTAAGTAGCAGCCTTTGCGGACCGGATCTAACCGAGCCCACTGAACCCACCCGAGCCCAGACACCGCTGGCGAGCCGCTTTCCCTCATCCCCAGAACCCGACACCACTGACCCATTGATTTTCCTCTGTGTCCTGCTCGTGGCTGACCCCGTGGAGGAGGAAATGTTTTGTTTGATACTTAAGTGTGAGGAGAACTGTTGCGAGCCTGCCAAGTCTCATTAGTCAACGGCCTCGCTCTGCTTTTCCTGCCACGAGAACCAGGGAGAAAGAAAATGTTTGTGCTGCCCGAGACATTCGAGTGACGGGGAGATTCCAATCGCACTCATCTTGATCAAAGTTAATTGGCAGCAATTGGCTGTTAAATATTTCCGTATGTTTGGCTACACTAAATTGTGCCCGCTGCACTTTGTATAATCGATATGCCCTCCCATCATTTAAAAAAAAATAAAAAATATGACAGTTTTGTGACAAAGCTTAAATGTGGCTTTTTCATAACATCTGTCCTGTATTTTGTGTTTAAACCGCTCGCGTATGATTCGGCTGTCAAGGCATCTTGTAAAAATGATTTTCCTTTCTGCTGTATCTCAGCAACGGAATTATTGCATTATGTTTTGACACTTTAAAGCTAAGGACATTTCTCTTAAAACGACAATTGCATGCAATAGCAGAAAGCGTCCTTTAAACCGTAACAGAATGTTTTCTTTGAACTAAAGGGGGTGTTTAGAAAGACAGAGCAAAATTGTGGAAGAATTTGAAGCTGTAAATAATACCACAGCAGATATGTATTTGAGACCTCGAAGAAATGCACATGCTCGGTCTAATTTAGTCAAAGCCGTAAAGGGATTTCCCTCTGGCTTTGCACATACACATGCCTAATGGTGATTGGTGATTGTCAACTGTGTAACTTACACAAATGTGCAACGGACAGCCGGCGCAGTCCAGAAATACACCATCGTCCTCTCAGCGTTCGTTTTGTGCCAGATGCTCATACTATGCTCATTTTGGGGGAATAAAACAAGACTATTTGTAAATATCACTGTTTAGTGTATAAATCCACACGGATATGTTTTCTCGTGGTCACATCCTGTCTGATTAAAACGTCAGGGTGTGTTGGTGATGTGTGGGGTCATGTTGCATTGTGTTGTGTTACATTTGTTCCGCCTGCTTTCTTGCACCTGTGTGTGTGATTGGAGTTTGATCATATTCTGATAATTACATGATTGCGGATGTAGAGGAATGTAATAAAAAGGGAAAGCCGTGTCGTATTGGTCGTAAGGGATGTATTTCACACACACACACACACACACACAAACTGCTGTGACCTAGCAGACACATAAAGATGCAGAGGTCTTTGGAAAAAGAGACACTCTGTCTTGTTTTTTTGGCTCACTTAATTATTGATATTGTACAGTGAAAGAATATATTTCATGCTTGTCAGCAATATGATCCTTGTATCGATTGCAGTATATTGATTCAAATTTCTTCACGAGAGAGGAAGATTTTAGTGGTTATTTTCAGGAACTGCAAGTCTGTGCGGAATATCCAGTGACGTTTTAATGAATCATTTTATTGAACGGTTAATTAAAACGTGTGTTGTTGAAAAATGTATTTGTCCTAAATATTGATGTGCCCTTTTTAAATGTAAAGGATATTTATGTTTAAAAATCTTCTACTAGATACTATATTTTGTCATATTTATTTACATTATTGCATTAAGTGTAGGGTCAATAAAAACTGTTTATGTTTTTGAGTAATATGCTTACCAAGAATGTGTTTATTAGACCAAAACTACAGTAAAAACAGTAATACTGTCAAATATTATTACAGTAATTTAAATAACTCTTTTCTTTTTGGAAGAAAGATTTAGTTTTTTGTAATGCAGAGACAAATTTTTAAGCTTTCTTCAATGCCACATGATCCTTCAAAAATCATTTTAATGTGCTGATTTGATGCTCATTTTTAATTATTATCAATGATAAAAAACGGTAGTCCTGCTAAATACTTTTGATAATTTTTCCAGGATTTTTAAGCAGCATATATTTGCAATATAAATATTTTGTAACATTATAAATGTCTGCACTGACACCCCCAACTTAATGCACCCTTGATAAATGTTTTTTTTTTTTTCAAGAAACATAATCATCTAAATATTTGTGTACATATAAAATAATTTTAAATTAATTTAAATAGTTTTTGAATATTGAACTGAATATTGACAATTGCATTTGAAACTAAAATAACCCATTAAAAAGGATTTCATTTGTTCAAATATTTAATTGTTTTTATAAGAAATCAAGGCACAAGAAATAGCATGTTTTCAGAAGAAGTTACATATTTAATATGGGTATAGAAATGCGCAGGGGTTTATTTGGCATGGCTCTCTTTGTTTATACTAATGGTTAAACCATAAATCTTGTATGCAATTACTCCAGTTTGTGTGATATGCTGTGTGCAGTACCTGAGTGTGAGGACGTGTTGGGGATGAAAGCATTCTTGTGTGTTGGGTGAGAGGTGGAGTGCGGGTTGGTGTGTGGGAATGTGCGTCTCAGGAGGCCCGGCCGTGCTCCCTCTCAGCGGGGAAGGGCCACGGCTCGCCGGGAGAGAAAACAACACAGAGCCGTCTGCGGGACAGAGTTCTCCTCCCTGGCTCTGCCGAGGTGGGAACGGTTTCAATTATCCCCGGCCGTACCTCCGCAGATGCATACCTGAGGCCAACCCTGTGACACTGCAAACAGGACGTTTTTAGCACCTCCAGGATGAAGGCCGTTCGTTTATCAGTTTACTACTGGGATTTTTTTTAATGACTTAAAAGAACATTTAACAACACCATCTCTCCAGTGCAATTCACTTATCTAAGTTTGCAGTTTTTCCCTCGGTTATTTAGGTAGATAGCTTTGTTATTTAATATACAGTATTTTTGGCCAGTACCACAAGCAAATGTTCCATCAAAATTCCTCGAGCTCCTTGGACCAAACCAAAATAGAGGAGTGACTGTTTTGAAAGTGAAATAAGTCATTATCATAACTTTCCCTGCGCGTGTTGTGTGTTCGGGAACGCGATTGACTCTGTGGATTGAATGTGTTTTTACGTCTAGACGCAAGTAGTGTCTTTTGGCTGTCAGTGCTTCAGAGGTCCCCAGGCAGGAGCCCTGATGTGTTTTGGAATGACTAAAAAGAGAACCGAGAGCTTTTAAAGTCGGCCTGTCTATCTTCTCTCAGCATCGGCCCCTCTCTTACCCAGCAGCCCACAGTAATGGGGCCTAAAAGCAATAAGGGTTGAACGTCTCTGGAAAATGTAGTGTTACACACAATGTGGTGACAAATGATGGTTTGCTCATCCTTGTATAGTTGTTTTGGATTCTAGCAACATTGTGTTTTAAATTAAGATCTTCAGTTTAGACCATATGTGGAAAATGCATCATGTGATATGCTGATATAATCCTCAAACCGTTAATAAGAGCAGGTGTTTGATTTTCTTCCTATTTGGACAGGCTTTTGTTTTAAATGGCGTTGTACCTATAAGGTAGAAATGCAGTGGAACATTTGGCCTTTGGATGTGTGTGTTGAGACTGTATTTGACCAAATTCGAACCATATTTTCCGCTATCTTCTTTCCGTCATACTCGCTTTATTGGAATTACTTTAATTGAAGATCTAGGGCTGGATTCAGGAGATATACTTAAAAATTGAATTCATAACGGCGTTTCTTATTCTTCAAGCAAAGTTACGAATATTTTTAGCAGGGTGTGCTTTGTCAAAAAAAGCAGAGGGGGCGATACTTTTTTTTTTTTCTTTGATAAATCATGATGATGATCTCATGATAAATCAGTCTTTTTAGGCAAGAAAGTGTTGGAAATTGTATTAACAGGGCTTTTTGAAACTCAGTTAAACCTTTGCATTGCAAGAAAGAGTCGAAGCGCTCCAGTCGGATCACGTATCGCAAATCGGTTGATTCCGAACAGGATATAAAAGGCTGGATTTTAAATCACGGTTGAAATCCTGACGTCACATAGACTTTGTTACCGACGTTCTTGCTACTTTTCGATCATGGTGATATCCTTGCTGTCTACGGAGGGTCTGAAAGCTCTAAGAAGTTATCAAAAATATCTTCATTTGTGTTCCAATCACAAACTATTTGTGTTACAAAAACGTACGGGTTTGGTGCGACATGAAGGTAAGTAATTAATGACAGAAAGTTAATGTTTTGTGCACTATCCCTTTAAGAAGATTTTCATGAAACCGGCCACTACTCTTTTCCGTCTTCATATGCCAGAGTGCGAAAAGCCTCAGTTTTAGGAAGATCACACTTCCAGAGAGCTTTGTTTTACTCGGCTGTTTGAATTCCATGACTGTTCAAGCACAAACTGTGGATTGGAATGAAGTGGGTCTGAAGAACTCTCTTTGTTCTCCATATCCTGTGTCCAACCCACAGGTAAGCCGCACCCTCCCTCTTTCCCCTCTACCTCTCTCACCCTTCGTGTGGGCCAACCGTGGTGGGAAAGTGAAGGTGGGGGGGGGTGGGACACTGGGGTCATGAACCCCCCTCACAGACGGGGGGGATGACAGACCCTGCCAATGGAGTGGCAGCATTGAGAACCTGCGAACCATGGATTGGGCTTTTTCACATGGACTTAGCTTGTAGGCTTGGAGGAATGTTGTGATGATGGCTGTAATCACTCACACTGTGCCTTTGTTACCTGGGACGCTCACCTGTGTGGAGAGCTGGTTCCTTCTTCCAGACTAAGCTTTAGCAGAGTTTAGGGTCTGGCCCAAAGGCACGGCCAGGGATGAAAGCTCCTGAGCTGAGAGAGAAAGAAAGAAGGGGGGGGGGGACGGTGGTAGCCAGGGAGAGTAATGCAATACGGATGTTTCCAGCTCTGGACGAGAGGGAAAGTGAGGTTTGTAGTTTTAAATAATCATTTTCTTTTTTGACATTCTGCAGCAGTCGCTTCTGTGCAGCAAAGCCCTTCCTCTGGCCAACAGGAAGAATCAGCCAGCCCAGCCTGATTGCTTAATGACAGATGCCAGCCGAACAAAGGAGGCTCTGATAGCTCGCATAAATGAAAAGGTTTTTCTAGGCCTGGATAGTCAGAGGAGGAACTGAAAGGAAAATGAGAGCAAGTGAATGGAAATAAAGAAGAGCTGATTTCAAGGTGTTTATTTTGTAGTTTGTTAGGCTTCTCTAGCAGTTTCCCACAGTTTTTCCCCACACATTTATTTATTTTAGAAGGACCTTCGGATAGTATAACGAATGAAGAGGGATCGAAAAAATGGATGAATTAAACAGAGACACCGTGTTTGTGTAAGACGTAATTATGTACGGATTGCAGAGGAGGATCTTTACACAGCCTACAGTAGGAACATCTGGTGTAAGTTATCACGATTGTAGGTTTGTAGGGACCACTGCTTGGTGAACAAGGAGAAGTACAATAAAAGAAAAGACAATATCATATGAATTTATTCATAAGCACACAACAAATATATAATTAAAAATGTAAAAAATAATATATATATTTTTAAGTTTTTTGGTGCATGATATAAAACTGATTCACTGCTTATTAATATTTGAAAATAAATTAGCATGCGAAAATGTAAAAGATTAAAATAATGAGATGTGACATTGTTGCATGTTATTATGTAGGGTTTATTTGCAAAAAAAGTTAACAATTTTCAAAAATCATCTTTTCCGTCAATCTGCAGTTGGGTTATTTTGATTATCTAAAAATAACTTAAAAATACAGCTAACTAATGCAATAAAAACTTAACAATTTATTTTTGCAAATAAATGCTTCATATATAGGTATTTTTGTATCATTTTACTATGATAAAAATATTTAAATGTATTTGTATTTACTACTTGATGGTTTCACTACAGTACATTTATATTCAATTTAACATTAAAATTCTATAAAAGTTTTAAACTACATTGAGCTCTTTAATTTATTACTTTATCTCAATTGTTTTTTGTTTTTTACCACAAGCTCAGTCATGCTATACTTCATACAATATTTATATTACCTCATCCTTTCAACATAACACCTTCTTGAAGATACCTTCAGCCACCCTTGAAGATCAACCACATGCTGTATTTAACCACTTAAAGCTGGCCCATCCTCGGTCATTAGGCTTAACGGTGTTTACGAGTGCTTAAGAAGCTGCCCTAATGAGTCTCATGAGTTACTGTAAGACATTAGGACCAGGCGGCTCCATTAGGGTCTGGGTGCAGCTACCAGAGAGGCAGTCAAGTGGTTTATGTTGGCTCCAGCTGTGTGCAGTAATTGCTAGAGGTTGTGCATTCTTTCTCTGCCCTCACTTTCATCCCGGAGGTCTGGAAGCCCACAACATGACTGTTAATTGTGTGTCGTAATAACCAGCGAATTAAAAGGCAATGTAAACATGCGGTGATTCCTTCAAATGGAGATGGTAACGTGTTAAGAGACCTAGGCAGCTGCGCACCCTCGAACGGGGGTGGTACTTCTAGAATGTGTTTTTGCTTGACAGTTTTTATCGTTTGTTTGTTTTTTTTAAAGCTATGTCATACTTCGTTAAAAAAAAAAAATCAATATATTTGCTTTATCTAAAATGGAGCGTTTGTCATCATAGCCGTTAATACTCAGGATTAAACGTTGCGACGGAGGCCCCAGCTTTCTGTAATGACTTTGGCCTGTCCAAAGGTCCTCTCTGGAAAACAAATTGGTACTTCAGAAGTATTACAGATCCATCGCTGACTATCTAGAAACAGATTACACAAATAGCTTGAGGTGTTCCTGAGCCGCGGCTCCAATTGGCAGTCCATTTTTTGGCCCTGCAACACTCCTGAGTTCTCCATGTGAGGTCACCCCGACTCCCCTCTCACAAACGCCCCTGCCTCCAGCCCCCTTCCCCCTTATCTGAGCCTGTGGAGCCCTGGAGAGGAGGAGCAGGGCACCGGGTCAAAGTCTTTTCCTCTTTGGATCTCGAGGCTTGCTGGGAGAGGCTTGGCGAGAGAATGGCTGCATTAGAGCAGGGGTTGGGGGTCAAGATTTTAATTCTGTTAAAGAACAGCTGGTTTGAGTTTTTCTTCACGTCGCTCTCCCCTCCTTCTCCCCACAAATCCAGAGAGATGAAAAATTTGTTCAGAGGGGAACCAGTAAAATAAAAAAGGTTTACGGTCTAAAGCGCTTACCCCTACCCTGCTGTAGCATTAGACAGGAATGCAATAACGTCAGCATTTGGCCAGGTTCAGATTGAGTTAAAACAAGGAAGTCCTTTTTGTATTTTTGTGTCTTAGCAGCCTGTCGAAACTTAATTAAAAGGCTTAAAGTTCTGGAAAGGAAAAATTCGAAAGAATGGCTAAAAGGAAATACCACCTTCTAAAATTTAACTACTAAGTAAATTGTTAGATTAAACTTGAAATGATATGAATGGAGGTTTAGCAGAAGAAATGTCAAAACATTTTTCCCTTCATTGGATGGGGTTTCATTCATAATTATAAATTATATATTCATATATATATATATTAGAAATTACACTGCATAAATTTCTTTAAACATTATGTTTGCATAGAGAGGTTTATAATTATAATTAATATGTGTATTTTACATATAATTAATTAATATATATATTTTTTTTTTTATTTAAATATTGTATAATATATATATATAAATATATATATATATATATATATAAAAATTTTGGTTTAACAGTTTTAAGTAAATTTTTTTAGATTTAATATTTTATTTTATTTTTTATCTATTTATTTATTTTCTTGCGGTTGATTTTTGGAACACACAAGCCGCCATCTCTGTCTTTCGATGTGATTTTTGTTTGATTTGAATGCTCATGCCCTGCTCGCTAACATCTCGAGCTCTTGCGAGGGGAGGGGAAAGAGAACGACTATAAATGGAAAACTAATAACAGATTTTCAGTCTGCTCTCTCCAAAAAGCTGGCCTCAGGCTGTGTTGGTGTGTGGCTCGGCAGCAATCAGAGGTCATAATTTCATTGGCGGTTAGCATCAGGTTCAATTTTTCTAGTACGTTACATTTACCAGAAAGTCTGGTTTGTGTTACTGTGTACACTGGCTGAATCAGCTCTGAGCTGTAGAATCATTCAGCCTCTCCAAGAAGTGGAGACCCTGAAGGGGGCACAGACGCTCTCATTATCCCACAGCTATCTCTTTGTTCAGGCACCGGACTCTGGACCAGCAGACCTAACACGGAGAAGCCGTTTCTACCTTCCCGGAGTCTACCGATACCGATACTTTACGTAGCAGCAGATGTGTATATCAAGAGATCCCCCTAGTGGTAGTGGCCAAATGTGTCGGATCTCAAGTCCCCTGATGATGGTGTTTATTTTTATTAAGATTTTGCAGGTGGGGGGGTTAGAGGCTGGAAGTGGTTGAGGGTTGATTTGAGCTTTCGGGAGAGAGCTTAGCCTTCAATTGGGAATTCCACAGTTGTTGACATTATTCACTTCATGGATTCAAGCTGCCAAATCGCAACCAATTTCACACATGAAAACCATTCATCAAATTGGTATATTTTAATTCCAACCCGCTCACCATGGCTGTCCTTTGTTTTTGCTTGTTTCCAGGAATGCGATCAGGTCCATATCGACGATGTTTCATCGGATGACAACGGGCAAGATCTAAGGTAAAGCTAGCACCATACTCGCCCTTTCACAGTTCACCCAAACTGAAGTCGAGCTCAAAAGCCATTCTCTCTCTTTTTCCCTCCTCTCTGTTTAGTACATACAATTTTAGCACAGACGGATTCCACGCTGCTGCCACTAGTGCCAACCTGTGTCTGGCCACCGGCGTGCGAGGAGGTGTGGACTGGATGAGAAAGCTGGCCTTCCGCTACAGACGAGTAAAAGAAATTTACACCACCTATAAAAATAACGTCGGAGGTAATCCCCCAATAAACTGCTTTGCTAAAATTGCTGGGGAAGAGGGGTGGTGTGTCAACAAAAGCACTCATAAGTTTCTCAAATAATCCCTTATGCAGAAACCACTTGGTCTGGGTAAATTTCGAAATTTCTCAAAGTATTCGCGGGATGGTCCAACTCAAACAATGTTTCTGTTCATTTCAGGTCTGCTTGGCCCGGCCAAAAGGGAAGCCTGGTTGCAATTGCGAGCAGAAATTGAAGCCCTGACTGACTCCTGGTTAACACTGGCACTGAAAGCACTAACATTAATCCACTCAAGGTAGGCCTTAGCACGAGCGAATTATATAGAGCCCATCACTGATACACATAAATCAGCGAGAAGCATGAATAACGGTGCGCTTTATGCCCCAATACCTCAAAGAACACTTTTTGAAAAACAGCATTTTAAGTGACAACAGTTAAAGACTCATTCATCACGGAGCGTTCTGTATGACAAATGGCGCTCCTGGTTAGCCTTGTCCTCCCTTGTGCGTTTTAACTTGACGTAATTTGCCTTTCAATTACAGATCAAACTGTGTGAATATCTTGGTGACCACAACACAGCTCATACCTGCCCTCGCCAAGGTCCTCCTGTACGGACTGGGAGTAGTATTTCCAATTGAAAATATTTATAGCGCCACGAAAATAGGTAAGTGTGAGCTTAGTATTAACTACCTGTGTATGAATGGACTCTATTGGAGTGTGGCCGTAATTACGGCGATATTACGTGTAAACAGCGCGAGACACATGGCGTGTGATTGGGTTAGGCTGCAGAAGTGGCGGACACACGAGAGGGTTGATGTTCAGGAAGAGGTCTAATCAGGCTGGGATTATTTTCTTGGAGCTCAGCCTGAACTGGGCCTCTCCTTTTCAGGTCTACATATGAAACCACTTCGGCAAATTTATGTCATTCCACTTTGACATTTTTTTCTTCTTCTCGGCCTCTCCGCTTTTCTGAATGCAAAATAAACACCAACCTTAACTTACGTGCTTTCGTACTTTCGTTTCGCGCAATGATCAGCGCCTCTTTCTCGCTGCGGCATTTGCATGTGAGGTTGATTTAGCTTGTTAAACTCCATTTGTCCCACGTTGTGGGAGGAATAAGGCACACTTAATGCTTTTCAGACTACTTTTATCTGAGCATCGATCTTATCGTATCTCCAAGCCAAGGCAAAGTGTTTATACTGCGTAATTTTGTGTAACTTATTGCGTATTTAAAGAGCCCCTCACCAGGGCTGGATCTTAGATGTGGCTTCCTTGCTTTCCGCGGCAACCTAAACCTGTTTCTCCTGTCCCCAGGAAAAGAGAGCTGCTTCGAGAGAGTAATCCAGAGGTTCGGGAGGAAAGTTGTTTATGTGGTGGTGGGGGACGGTGTGGAGGAGGAGCAAGGGTCGAAAAAGGTATGAAGACGCCTAGAATTCTATAGATTCTCTTTTCCATCAAACCTTCAATTTCTTTAGTTCATTCCCTGAAAATGTCATTGAACCAGGGAGAGAATGGTTCTCGCATTGTAATCAGCTCAGTTCCCCTGACAGCTCGAATGGTAAGGGAGGCGAGATGACATAATTACACGTCCCTGCGTGTGACTGTGCCGTTTCACTGTGTGTAATGCTAGACAAGTCCTCTCAGGCATGTTAGAGGGGCCGGTTCATAAATATAACATGCGTTTAAGACGCTTAAATCACTGTAAGATAAGTCGAGGATATTCAGAAGAACATTAGAAGTGTTGTTTTCCCGTCTCTTGTTGTTCAAACCAGAAGATGTATGTTACCTGCTGCCTGTGTATTCAGATCATCCGCCAAGTTTTCCGAAGCCACGAAACCTGGAATTATTCATTGTGCAATTAATTATCAAAGCTGCTTGTTATTCAGTAAGGTTCCAAACAGGCCAAAACACGTTGGTGTGATTATTATATTGCACCAATTGATTCGTTCCATGTTGTCAGTTAATCATGCAAGGAATGTGAATGTAGGAAGTTTAAGCTTTACATGTCAGTCCCCATTTCCTCCGAAAAAAAGTGTTTAGACGTAGCGCAGGGGATTTGAATAAGTCCTTGGCACTTGAGAAACCCCTGCTTGATATAAAATGCCACAGTTTTGTCAGATACAACACTGGTGTTAAGGGTGACTTTGTATGAAACCACCAAAGCAAAGTTAAACCTTTCTATACTTTCGGGGTTTTTTTTTCCATCGCATCCCAGAAACAGTTCCCCTCTAGTTAATAACTCGACCGAGGCTAAAGGAGATACCATCTCTGGCTTTTAAAGTTAAAAGCAAAGACAATTTACAAAACAAAAGAAAAGAGTCTTTTAAGGGTCAGTGCAAGCTTCTCTAAGCGGAACATATGCCTGAGAGAGGCTATACCTTTGATAAGACTCAGTAATGGTTTGTGTGTGGACGACTCTGAGCTGACAAGCTTCTTTCATTCTGGCAGAATCATATTTCCTTGTGGCCTCTCCCAGGAACAATGCCTCATTTGCAATGTTGTGTTCGAATACGTTTGTGTGGAGGTGCTGTATATATATATATATATATATATATATAGTGTATTTAATAGTTATTTCCCACCGGGCCTTTCTGTTTCCTGGGGAGTAATAAAACATTTTGCTGTGTTTTCTATTGGGGCATTCGTGGTTTTATATATTTTAAATACTTTATTATATTTTTACAACAATATTAAAATATATTCTTAAAATTTATCCAATTATTCTAACTATTCCTTAATTAGCTGACTACTTATTAATATATGAACAACATCTAGCCCTCTATCATACTGCAAAAAGAAAAAAATAATGGTCCATACATTTCTTAAAATCTTTCCTTTTTTAAGTTCAGGCAGTACAATATCATGTGAGGTGACTCCCCAAAAATGAAATCATATGTCGTAAATAAATAATTGATGTTATTTATTATTATTACAAAAACATACCCGTTTATTCATGGTGTGATCGGTAACATCACATTACTTTTTTTTTTTTATGCATGAAAAATATTTGTTGAAGACTACATTTGTTTTAAATTAGATTGTTTCCCTTCATTTCAATGTCATCGAGCTAACGTTCAACATGAGATTTTATTTTCTTAAATGATGGATATTTACTGAGTAATCTCATTGGTATGGTGCTGCTTCAGTAGTTGTAGTTTGTGAGTCCTTCCTCTTCTCAAGTCTTGTGTGATGTTACGGGCCATCGGGGCTGTTCAGGCAGCACTCACGGGCGTGATTGTTTTTCTAAGTGAAGTGTTCATTGCAGGTTTTGTGTTTCTTTATTTTCTCTTTCACCCTTAAACACACTCACTCTCTCCCTGTGTCTTTCCAGCACAACATGCCTTTCTGGAGGATCTCTAGTCACTCTGACCTCATGGCCCTGCATCACGCTCTGGACCTGGAGTACTTGTAGCACTGTGACGGCCCTGTCGCTCTGTTCCAGGCTGTGCGGGGGCCCATACCCAGCACTGTTGCGTCGCCCGAGCGTCTGCGTTCCGACAGCACCAGACCAAAAACAAAACCGTTCACACACATAACGTAGAGAGAGAGAGAGAGAGACACGCTCAGCGTGTTGACACATGGCCGCAATTCGTCTTAACCCTAAACCTTTTTCGAAGTGGAGGAGAGTGAATTTATGGCGCTGCAGCTGCTGGCCCTGGTTACTGTGAATTGGCTTTTTTTTTTTTAAAGCCATCAAAATGTTTTACAGCCCTGTCTATGCGGGGGGACTCGGCAAGGGTTCACACCTGTGACAAAAACTGAGCTACCGATGCCTTTGGAACTCAGCAGGACTCCGATCCCACTGCGACTGGGTGTAATGTTTTGTCTCTTTATGTCTCAACCGATGGTACAAAGACAGTGGGGCACAACCCCTTCATTTTCCTCGTTTCGCCCTGGATGTCCTACACTTCTTATTTATAATCTTCAAGAGACTTTGTGGAGCGGCACCGACCCTGAAAAAGAGACTCGTGCCATTACGCATTACAAAGTACTTTGATTCCACTACACCAAGAAGTTTATCGAGGAAAAGAAATGGATTTTCTAAGTAATTTAAAGAAAAAAATTTAACGAAACGTTATTTACATTGCAGAGACAATCGTGTACAGACTTTTTTTTTTTTTTTGGTGCGTGTAAATTTGTAATCACTGGACTATTCCTTCCTATATTGATTAAGGTACATGCTGTGGAAAGTCGTTCATGGAAGTACGTACGTAAAGGCGTTGGCGCAGTAGCTCGTTCAAAGCCTGAAAGTGTTGACGTGTTCGAAGTTTCATTCAATAAATAAATGTAGATAAGGATTTTTTGGTGATAATTGTTTTGTCATGACCAAAAGCATGGATGTCAAGTGTCAATAATTTCGTATTTTTCTTCAGTGATGTTTCATTTCCTCCTTTGTGCGCTTCTGCTCCTCAAAGGCGGCGAGAACTTGCAGAGTCTGTGTAGAAACACGCCTCTTTCAGTCAGGATTTTAAAGTGAATTAAATCCCAACGGTAGCTCAAATCTCTAAGGAAGAACATAAACAGCATAAGAATAATAATCTTCTGAATGTCAAGCTTCAAACTGAGTGTAAATGTCTGTATCCCCAGTACTATCTCCTGCTCAAGCTGGACATTGAACCTCAACGTCGGGCATTTAAGCTTAAATAGGTTTTATTATCTTTTGTACCGGCGCTAAAGCAGAAAGTCTTGTACAGCAAGTGAAATTTTGTATGAAGTAGTCTTTTTATTTTGATTGTGTCCACTTGGAAATCGCTGTAGTTGGATTTTCATGATGCATATTGGTAGGTAACTGTGGACTGGAAACTCTAGCTCTTAGACTTTAAGAAAGCCACTACTCACTAACACCTACACACACACTCACAATGGAGTTAAGAACATACATGTGCTATCGACTGTGAATTTCCCCAGCTAACTCGATCTGTTTTTAATTTTCCCTCCCGGCACATGATGATGTTCGGCTCCTGCAGGTGAGGTCGTCTTCTCTGGCCTAGTTTTTCTCACCACATTTACAATTTCACCCCTCTTATTGCATCGCCCATCATCCACCCCCCGTCTCCCCCCCCCCCGTACCCGGGAATCACATTTTGCTGCTAGATCACGGTAACAGTAGATGTTTTCCAGATTTAACACACTTTTTTTGTTTTTTTAAATAAATGATGCAATCATAATGCAAACTGGAAATAATTTACAATATGTGGGCCTCATTGTGAAACGGTTTGTTGTGTCTGCAAAAAGATGTGTACAGATGTTTTTGACATTTATTATTTGATTGTGTTTAAATTAATAAAAACTGATTTGTGAACTGTTACACATATTTTTCCCTTTTTGGAAGTGATTGAAATGGTGGCTTTGCGATTTTCTGCCACGGAGTTTGTTTTTATGGACTGTTTGGTCTTGTGATCAAATGCTGCCAAAATCAAGTGTTTTGGAATGGCAGTTTTCGGCAACTGATGAACGTCCAGGGATCGTTAGCATTTTACATATATATATACACAGACATAGAAGGATGGGGGTTTTTATGGGATGGGAATGTAGATTTTGTGTGGCCTCCTCTGTCGTTTGGTGGTCTGCAATTCAGCATTTCCCACTCTGACAGATTCTCAGACAACACGTCATGTATGGCACTTTTGTTTAAAACATCATAACTGATGTAATGCCATATGAGTCTCCCTGTCCCTCTCATCTCTGTGCTGGGCAACTGTTAAAACAATATGTGGGATTTCAAAGTGTGCATTCAAAATCAGTGTGTTCAGTTCATTTTAGGAGACTTGCTTCCACACAATGTGATCTATATATGTTTAAAATTCTCATGAATTGATAGAAAAATGTCCTTTTGTTGTGATGAGTCTGCTTCAGCCAGAAGTTCTGGATTCAGATGAGGGAAATGAGCCATAATCATGCTACATAGGCACCGCAGATTTGTCAGTCGGCCGGTTTGTGTTATTCTTGGGGATAGTTGAAGGTGAAACCCTTACCTAATTGTGATTTTTCTTTGCGACGCAGCCAAATGCTTCCAATAACAGCTCCTCTCCACAAATGTTTCCCTGTGTTTTTCGAAAAAACACTCCACCGCTCAGCCACTTGCAGTTGGGAGCTGAATTGGTTTATATAACACATGAAAAATATTTATGAGGCTGATTTTATGAGGTGGCCAAAATGAAGATGTAACGAGAGCCTGGCAGAGGACTAGAAGCGTTCCTGCAAGTGCTGCAAGAAGAATCAAGCATTCACGGAATCTTATTTTACACGGTTCTGTTCTTCAATATTGAAGTCAATTATGTTTTCAGATGGCATCTAAGCAATATGCCAGAGGACTTGAAGGCTGGCAGGAAGAGCAGATAGGGCTGTTATCCTTGGAATGCAAAAAAAAAAAAAAAAATTCCCACAACTCAGCAACTGAAAGCCAAAATACTGTCAGAGGCTAATTTACCACATTGGGACAGAATGGGTTTTGTTTCCTTTGATATACAATGGGGTCCAAAAGACCCAATGAGATAT
>JAUMHG010000076.1:6949839-6962214 GCA_032359395.1 Enteromius anoplus
TCCCCTTACCTAAGCTACATACCTTCTATTTACATATCAGAGAACAATTTAAAATATTCTCTCAATGCATTCTATGGTCCACCTTTAAAGGAATATAAGGCCAGGGTGAAAGATACTGGACTCAATCTCAATGCTTCTAATTATATTGTTTGACCTACCTGACATTCTATTTGCACAGTAATCTTTCAATATGGAAGGTATCTGATAATAAAATAAAATAAAAAGGAGAGTCAAATTGCAGAAATTGTTAAAAACTTGGCATTTTAACACAAGTGTCAGGTAAGATACAGTACATGTATTAGCCACTTCTTGTGTAAAGTTAATTAACGTTTTATTACAGAAGTGGGAGTGTCTGGTTTTGAAATGTTTGCTTCATATAGAAATTGTTATAAGAAGAAACAGGTAAGCTGGAGCATTTTGTCTTTTTAAAGTCACACCGTCTGATATTACATCCTGTTTTTGGTTTGTTTCGATGTCTATGGCCCGTGTTGTGTTCATATATCAGCAAAACCACACCATAGTTCTTTTGAAAGAGGACTGAGGCCATGTCTACACGAACACGTATTTTTTTCAAACAAGTTTTTCTTTTTCCGTAAAAAAAAAAAAAAATCTCTGTCCACATGAAAATGCAAACACATGCTTTTAAGCACTGTCAAGAGCATGCCAAACCAACAGCTGGTGATATAATCTCAACTGTAAAGCCATGCTGGCCAATCAGAAGTGTAAAAAAGTTTCCATTGCGCGGAGATAATAGCACACACTCCAACGTTACAAGTAGGGATGTCCCGATCCCGATCGGCCGTCAGTAAACACACAGCCGTTGTTCACTGACGAGCTGCGCAAATCCAAGCTGATAATGAACATGGTTTTGCACAGCTCGTCAGTGAACAATGGCTGTGTGTAGTTTATACGCTCAATGTGAAATCACGCACCTGATGGCATTTACAGCTGATTACAGGACCGGGTTTACCGACAAAACATCCCTAGTCACAAGCCAATTCACTGTCTACACAATAACAATAAATTTGTGCTAATTTGTACAACCTCACTCGTACGATTTTTTACGATTTGTCTAAACCCCAGTGACGGGTTTAGTGGCAAGGTTAGGTGTAGGTCATTCGTACAAATTCATACAAATTGACAACTCGTAAAATACGTATGATTTTGCAAAAATCAAAGTACGACTAGCCACCTCGTAAAATATGTACGAATTGTCATGAGACTGGGCTAAAAATACTCACCCTGGCAAAATGTTTGATTTCAGTGACCTGGTGCAGCATGTGTGTGTGGACAACCGGCCACAACATATGGAAAACAATGCAGAAAATAACTGCGTTAGTGTGGGCAAGGCCTGACACCCATTAAATGGTTTGTCTTGGTCCTCTCGTTTGAGGGTGCACCAAGGTTTAGAGTTTAGCGTTTAAACTCATCCAAATGAACCACAAAAACAGAACAATCGCGCAAATGCCAAGTGAAGGACTATAGCTGTGTTTCTGTAACCCTTCAAATAGTGCAAATTGAAACAATTGGAAAAGACACCAACTGTAAACACGTCAATTTCGCATAAAATCACATGTATCGCCAAAATGTTTTTCCACTCGCATGATGCGGTTTAAGGCAAATCGAAATTGAATATTTTAAAAAACTGCAATGGAAATTTTAAAGGTCACCTGGCATAAAAGACACATGATCATTCTTTAAAGCACTATCATTGCCAGAAAACACCTCATACATGGCTACTCTCAATTATAAGGGGCTTTCCATGCCATTAATGCTAAGGTAATCAATTTTCAGGTGTATCAGTCATCATTACTTATTGTTAGAGGAAAATTTCTGTTTTAGTTGCACACCGTTGGTTAATAGAAACGCTGGCATTTCACAATAGTTATTTTATGGAGATTTAGAAATATATATCACACATATATATCACTAAAGTTTTGTGAAAATCTTAAATGGAAATGGAGCTCCTGATGCCTACAGAAGAAGCTTACAAGGTTTGGAACAGACTAAGTATCATGAAAAGGTCGTTCCATTTTTATGCCAAACCGAGTGTTCAGATGCCTTGTAGTTGTACTCCTGTTTACAGTCTATGGGGACCTTGGCTCCAATCCATTAATCTATCACATATATAGATTCTATGTGCAATTTACGATATCGGCCTTGTTAAAGTGTCTCTCCAACTGGCTCAGTGAACGTATCTTTGATTTATTAACAATTCTAAGAGGATATTCTTCAGTGCAACACCAAAGCAGAGCCTTGTGAGACGTGTTCTCCAAACCCTTGGTTGTGTAAACATCGCAGCCTATCACAAGGGCATGGTTTTATAGCAGCAGAGGGTTGGCCCCAGTCATTAAGTTGGGAGTTGTTAGTCATATTTGCAAGAGAGCTCGGCATTTGCTTTCCATTCTCCCGTTCGCAACCTCCACCTGCATTGCGGTCAAACTGCATGCTCAGTGCTCTTTTGTAGGCCCACCAAGCAGTGAGTGGCAGTGAGTTATATGGACGGCTCAGGGCTCATTTTGGCAGTGCAGAGCCGATGACTCTGGCTTCCCCTGCTTTGAGATGTGAGCTTCTGCATCTCCCGGGACTTAATTTGGCCAGCGAGCCGCTCTCAGACCTCCCGGTCTGGTGTTAATTGGTCAGACTTTCTCCCGTTATGGCTCGGATTCGCTCCAAGCCCTTTCTCGGCTGGCCCACGATCCAACCTCTCTGTGAGTTTAATAAACTTTATGTCGTCCGGTTAATAAAACAGCATTGTGTCCCGCCTTGGCTTGTTTTTCCTCGATAAGTCATGGGATTTTTCCTCTCTCACTCACCCTCTCGCTTTCTCTCTCTCTCGGTCCACGGGCGATTTCAGAAAAATGCCTTCAGGGGCTAAAATACTCTCTGTGTGAAGGGAATCATGGATCTTTTACTCTGTCTATAAAAACTGATCTCCTCCTACTGCCTGATTGTTCTATTGTGTCAAGCTCATTGGGTACGAAAGTAAAGCATTATAGTAAGTCAGCTTTACATTCTTAAAACACTTCCTTTTCTTCTTGGATTCCAGTGAAGAGAGAAGGTACTTTTCTTTCTCGTCTGCCTGTTTGTTGAATGATGTTAGAGCAGTGTTGACAGTGTTTCCAAGCATGCATTTGAGTTCTTCTCTACAATGACTAGGCTATACAGTGGGTACAAAAAATATTTAGACCCCCTTAAATTTTTCACTCTTTGTTATATTGCAGCCATTTGCTAAAGGAATTTAAGTTCATTTTTTCCCTCATTAATGTAAACACAGCACCCCATATTTACAAAAAAACACAGAATTGTTGACATTTTTGCAGATTTATTAAAAAATAAACATAAATATCACATGGTCCTAAGTATTCAGACCCTTTGCTGTGACACTCATATATTTAACTCAGGTGCTGTCCATTTCTTCTGATTATCTTTGAGATGGTTCTACACCTTCATTTGAGTCCAGCTGTGTTTAATTATACTGATTGTCTACAGCTCACAAAGCATGTCAGAGCAAATGAGAATCATGAGGTCAAAGGAACTGCCTGAAGAGCTCAGAGACAGAATTGTGGCAAGACACAGATCTGGCCACGGTTACAAAAACGTTTCTGCTGCACTCAAGGTTCCTAAGAGCACAGTGGCCTCCATAATCCTTAAATGGAAGACGTTTGGGACGACCATAACCCTTCCTAGAGCTGGCCGTCCGGCCACACTGTTGTGGGGGGGAGAAGAGCTTTGGTGAGAGATGTAAAGAACCCAAAGATCACTGTGGCTAAGCTCCAGAGATGCTGTGGGGAGATTGGAGAAAGTTGGAGAAAGTCAACCATCACTGCAGCCCTCCACCAGTCGGGGTTTTGTGGCAAAGTGACTTGACGGAAGCCTCTCCTCAGTTTAAGACACATGAAAGCCTGCATGGAGTTTGCTAAAAAAACACCTGAAGGACTCCAGGATGGTGAGAAATAAGTTTTTGTGGTCTGATGCAGCTGCAGGGACAGGACGACTGGTTGGATCCAGGTGTGAAAAACTTGTTGCATCTTTTCCAAAAAGACTCATGGCTGTATTCGATCAAAAGGGTTCTTCTACTAAATACTGAGCAAAGGGTCTGAATACGGACCATGTGATATTTCAGTTTTCTTTTTTAATAAATCTGCAAAAAATGTCAACAATTCTGTTTTTCTCTCAATATTGGGGTGCTGTGTGTACATTTAATGAGGAAAATAAAAAAGAATTTCAATGATTTTAGCAATGAATGGCTGCAATATACCAAATAGTGAAAAACGTATGGGGTTCTGAATACTTTCCTGTATGTGACCCTGGATTACAAAACCAGTCTTAAGACACTCATGGATATTTGTAGCAATAGCCAACAATACTTTTCTCAATATTTTGATATTGCACCCTCAGATTCCAGATTTTCAAATATATATATCTCAGCCAAATATTATCATACACAAAATATACATCAATGGAAAGCTTATTTATTTAGCTTTTAATGTATAAATCTCAATTTAGAAAAATTGACCCATATGATTATAGTTTTGTGGTCCAGGGTCATATATGATGTTAAGGACTATCTTTAGCTCTCAGGGAGATAGAAGAATGCATACACAACTTTCACAAAAGACTGGAAACCAACAAAATTAAGAAATAAGGTACAGTATGTAAAGTTTTGACCAGTTTAATACAGCAAAAAAATATGTTTTGTGTGGCTAACATGTTGTGTGTAGTATGTTTTATGGCCTTTTGCATGACTGAATTGAAATCTAAAAAGCAATATATATTAATCATATGTGTTTACTTAAGCATATATGTAATACTAAGAAACAACCCTTGCCTCTTAAAACTAAAAATCAACTATGATGTCAGTGTACCCACAATGAGTTTATTTTCACTACATTCTTTCTTCCTTTTTTCTCACTTCAGAAGGAATGTTAATGTTGGACAAAAATGTTTTTTTGTTGTTTGTTTTTTTTTTTTTTTTTTGACATTTCAGTTGCCAAAGAAAAAAAAAGCAAATCAGCCTTTTCGAACAGGAAAAAAATATTTGATTTCCTCTGTGACTCCCGTCGGCCGGGGGATTACAAAGGCTTTAAACCGGCGGATGAAGGAAAGCAAAGTGGTAAGTGACATTTCTGGTCTGGGAATATGGCAATCAGCAGTATGGAGGGCTGCCAAGTCCCGGGCCAGGCTTGAAAATGCTAAAAAGGCTCTGGGAGAGTGTAAACAAACACGGTGTTGTGAAGGAGGGGGAGGGATTCTTGGGGGACAGATCTGTTAGCCATCAGCGAGTCCTTTTCATCTGACCGCTGCTCCTCCGGTGAGCTGAAGGAAGGCTTTGTATACCTGCATACAGACAGGAGCTAAGCATTCAGAGAGCAGGAAACCACAGCCTTTCCCCCCCACCTTCATCCCTCCATCCCTAAGGCCCTACAACAGAGAGCGCATACAGTATGGCATTCTGCGCCAGCGGCCCCTGCCCGCCACTTACCCAGCCTCAAGCCACAGGAAGCTGGCAGAGTCACTGCCGGGTCAGGGTTCGCTTGGGACAAGGGCACACAATGACTCGCTCATGCATATTTCATCACAGACAGGTTAGAGAGCGCCCAGACGTATTTTATAATTCAGTACAATTAGCGAGAAGGCTTTAAGTTAGTAATGACTTCCTTAACATCACTTAGGCCTCCAACACTGCCTGCTTCAATTCGACAACAGACACAAACTAATCAATTCAAGTGCTGTACAAAGATATAAAAAGTCAATATGTTCAATAATATCAAAGTCAAAGATCATTTGACTAGTAATGGTATATGCATCTAATAATTTCACAGAAATATCCAGTGTTAAGACTGCATTATTGTCTAATGAGTCCAGGATGAGCGCTATAATCCCTCTGGGTAACACGGGGACCATCCATTGCCCTTGTTCAATAATTCATACGCTCTATCTCTCCATTGACCAAGCCATCACCTTAAAGCAATAACAGCACTCACAAGTAGAAATTAACACCCTCTCAGCTGTGCGAGGGGACGTCTGTTACTTGGTGGGTTTATTTGTTCGATTTATACTATAGGCATGCTTAAAGGCTTCAAAATACAAAATAATTATCATTATTAGCATTGATTAAATTATGTATTATTGATAAAAATTTCAAAAAGCGTGCTCTGTATGGCAGACTGTTAAAAGGGTGTGTGTGTTTGAAATAATGTGAACCACAACATTGTTTTCAATAAGACAAGGAAAATTGGGTCTAGCCCGATCTCAATGCAGTTCATCTATATTCTACGATTTCGTACAACCTCACTATGACTTCATCCTACTTTTGATAAATCCTATGTATCTTACGAGTTGCCAAGAATTTGCACCAATGACCTATACCTAACACAGCCCTAAAACTGAGTCACTGGGGTTTAAGACAAATCACAGTACAAAATCGTACGAGTAATGTTGTAAGAATCCGTACGAATTAGCCACCTCGTAAAAATACGTTGTCTATTTTGATTTTATGTTTTGAGTCTAGAAGACATTTTGCATATCTGTGTCTGACATGTTTCCTAAACATTTACTCAGTTCATAGTCGCTGAAATTCAGAGATTAAAATGTGCTGGCAGTGACAGAAACCTAGTCCTTGTTTACAATATTAGTTATGCCTTTGTGTAACATTGTCTCTACTTCATATAAACAACATCATTATATCGGAACAACACTGTGGCAAAACTTATTTGAATTTCCAATCAATAGTGATTGTGGAGTCCCGTAACAACAACATACACCTTAATTATTCACACTGCTCTGTTTGAAACCTCATTGGACTCATTCTTGTAAACATTTGTCTAGGATCTTCTCATCATACCTTCTTCCCTTACCTTTCTGCCTGTCTCTCTTAACAGGTAAGCGCTTACATGTCTGTGTAAATGTGTCCTAAAACCACAAACTCACTTCTGCAAAAGAACCACTGTCTGCATCACTCTCTCACCCTGGCTCTGGGCAGCCAGCAAGTCTCTGTGGGATTCACAGTGTCCCTCGGTCTATAAGAACAGTGATGCTGTCTACACTGGATGCAGCGGAAGACAACAAAATCATGACAGTAAACTGATGCCTTGTTCTATTTGTGATGTACTGACACAACGTTCAAATTATTTGCAAAGGTTAATGCAAATCTATTGGTACAAGCTATTGGTTTATTTCAGTAAAAAAATAAAAATAAAAAAATGAATATTGAATCAATTCAAACCCTGGTCATGTGACTTTAAAATGGTGGCCTCCATGAGGTGACCTGCTTCCTGTAGCATTAAAAACCTTTTTATTAGGCTACGGATATCACTGAGTCTTCATCTTATTGGAATGAACATGATTTTAAACTTTTCAAAAGTACTTATCTTTTCTTGTAAGGTTTTTTTTACCTTTAAGACATAACCCGTGAAACAGTCACATCCTCTGTGGTATTTGCATAAAATAAAATATTGTGTAAAGTAATCAAAACCCTATTATAACTCTTGTTTTTAGCATGTTGTGTGAGGTTGGCAGCAACAGATGTAAAATATTTATTGAAGCACTATCTGATTTTTTAATCATCCAGACTCATGGACGTAGTGTTGACAATGTGAGAGTGTAAAAAAAAAGATAATAAAAGACTCGTTGTGAATACAGTCTCGTCTCCTGGAATACTACATTTAAAAAATTGCTGTAACCCAATAAGATTAAACCCGTGATAACATCTAAAGTCAGTCTCTCACCACAGAGCGCACCACACTAATGACAAGTGATGTTCAGGAAGCGACTAACACTTGCCAGATCAACAGATAATATTTGTCAAGGGGGAATATATTAATATCTGCACCTTGAATTACACATTCACCTCATAGCCTGAGGCCTGTTCAACTTTGCGGGAGAGGTCATGGGAGGGTGGATCACAAATGTCTGTGTTTTTTTATGTGCGTGTAGGATGGATGACTTAGCGGCTTCTTGGCTGGCTGACTGCGTGTGTGCGTGTTGAGCTGCAGCGGGCCGGGCTCCATGACAACGGAGGCCAGGTCCCATCCTCTCTCTCTAATTGTCTCTGACCTCGAAATTTGATCTGCACTCTCAAGGCAGGAGGATTTCTTTTCACACGGCAATCACTTTTGAATTTGTCCCCTGCATCTCCTGAATGCCTCGCTGGGCCACGGGCGTGCACTGTGAGCTTGGCAAAACAAATGACCTATCCTTTTAATTTACCCTCCGAACAGCGTTGTTTGTGCGAGGATTTTTTTCGCGGGGTGGGTAAATCCCCCCGCTTGTGAAAAACACAAGTTCTTTTCTCCTTTTTTTCTTCCGTTTTCTCTCTTTTTTTCTGCACTTGTCCTCCTCCCCTCTCTTTCATTATCGTATACACCTACCGATTTTGGGTAATTACAGCCCTGGACAGAAAACAAAAGACATTTTTGATGGATGAAGGAGAGGGTGCAATGGGATTAAAATTTTTACGCTTTTCCTCACCACCATTTTCTTTAAGCACTGGTGTTTAACTGGCATAAAAGGTCCTTCCGATCCTCTCTTCCCCTTTTTACAACAACAGAAGGAGGTGTAGACCAAACAGTTCAGTGGAAAACTACCAAATCACGGTCACTTGGCTCAGGGGTCGCTTGAGAGTCTCTTCATATAAATAATTATGTCCACGCTTAGCTCTTTTTCTTTATCTATCTCAAAAAGAAATTCTGTCATAGCAAATTTTTTGGCTCATTTCCACACACAAAAACATAAAAAAAACTTTGGCATTTTGCTGTTTGAGTATTTCGACCAGCCCAGCATAGCAACAGCTCAACCAATGGTGTGAGTTTGAGGCGGGGCTTTTTATTTGTTTGACAAATGGTATACAGGGAAGGAGTTCAGGAAACCTGTTTGAAAACAGTCAGGAGGAAAGCATTTCGACTAGCTGAGCATAGCAACAGTTCGACCAATGGTGTGAATTTGAGGCGGGGCTATTTATTTCGCTAATACTTTACTTCGATGATCCACTTTAGATATTCGACTAACAGTAAATAAGTTTGAAACTACATGTCAACTAGCAGTCATTAGAGTTTTAGTAGACTGTCTGCTTAATATCTTCTAACACTTTATTTTGATGAGTACACAACATACTACATACTGACTATCAGAAACTTTGCAAGTATATGTCAACTTATTCTACAAGCCCTAAACCTACCCTAACAGTCTACCATGAAAGTCAGTAAATTGTGAATTGACGAGAATTAGTTGACGAAGTTACAAAGTTATTTATATTTAGTAGAATGTCTAAATGAAGTGAGTCGAAATAAAGTGTAACCTTTATTACTGTAACCAATGGTATACAGGGTAGGGGCTCAGGAAACCTGTTTGAAAACAGTCTGGAGGAAATATAGTAGGAATGAACTGTGCCTGCTGTAGCCTCATTTGTTTGCTGAATGTTTTGAAGGGAATTATGCAAATCAGTTAACTATAATTCATCATCAACACACGTCGCTGCGAAATTAAATTTTCTGTTTTTAGCTATGGTAATTGGGCCAGACAAAGAGCAGAAGGTTTGACACATGTCGTATGTAACTAACATATAATTTAAAATGTATTTATCTAATTTATTTAAAAAGCAATATTAGTGCCACTTACTGCATCGTGATTAGGGATTAAAAAGACGGTTTTATGTAAAAACAAAATACTGCACATGAATCTAGCCCTCTGTATTTTTTGGTTTATGTTGCTAAAAAAACACAAGCTTCGCCTTTAAATACAACTGATGAGGATTTAGTGCACATCATGAGGTTGTCTGTGGCTATGTTGATGTCTCTGTTCCTCTGGTTAAGGCTTTTTAATGGTTCCTGTCACACTGGGGTTTTAGAGTACAAACGTGCCTCCCTCAGACGGCAGTGGCAGCTGTTGCAAGCCTGAATAATTTGATTTGGTGTTTTATGCCGGAAAAGAGCCTTTCTTCATGAGCCACATTTGTGCTGGGCTTTGGCCATGAGTCTGCCTCCACTGAAAGACTTTACATGACATTAACACATTTTCAGAGAGCATTACCATTCTCAGGGAGATTTGTCTAGACAAACACATGGTTTATTTGGAGTTAAAGCTTCATTTCCTGTCTGGACCTTCACTTTCTCTCTTCCTCCATCCTTTATCCACCCATGCTCCAACACTCCTCCACACAGCCTGGCTGCCTGTCAGGTAAGAGGATTTCAATTAGTTTACGCTGTGAATATGCGCACAAACGTGATAAATGAGAGCAATTAGTCTCTGTCATGTCTTCCCTCTCCGCTCAGTAAATCACCAGTCCGCCCCTCTTGCTGATGTTAAGAGCACATTACATCACCTTCAGCACTTCATATGGCTTTATGAGATTTCAGGCTCTTTAGAAAAGAGAGGTGAGGAAGAGAGACCAAAAACCCACTTTACTCTAAAACTGATTGGAAAAGTTAGAGCCCCTCCATTACGTGTCAAAAGCCATAACTTGGATTACAAGGTAAAAATTCGACATTTCCAGGTCACGGAAGAGCCACGCATTTTTATATAATTACTGGATGTGGTTTTCGGGGTGTTTTTAATATGGACGTGTTTGATTCGTTGCCAGGGTGTAAAACATTGTGTTTGTTATTAGACTTTTAAAACAGTGGGGTACCAAACCATGTGGCGTGATTATTCTGACTCTGATAGAGAGCGTTA
Source organism: Enteromius anoplus (assembly GCA_032359395.1). Lineage (NCBI taxonomy): Eukaryota > Metazoa > Chordata > Actinopteri > Cypriniformes > Cyprinidae > Enteromius > Enteromius anoplus. Next base: position 6,960,511 of record JAUMHG010000076.1, read on the forward strand.
AATACAACCTACGCCAAGCGTAGGTTTATATTCTCATGCGTTATATTGTACCCTGTGTTTTGAACTGACTGGAGATTTATGGGAACATTAGTCTAACTGGCGATACACACTCTTATACAAAAGGACGTCTGTAAACGTCAAGAAAATGAACAACAAAAGGGGCCGTTTTACCCAAACAACAGACAGACAGCTTTTGGACTTGCCAGAAGGTAATATTTGGGTGGAATTCCCCTTGAAATGTTCATATAAAGCATAGTTTACATATCCGCTGAAATTGTTTGGCTCACTGTAAGGAAGATGGAACCCTGCCAAACATAATCAAGCTCCAATATTACAGAGGGAACCCCTGCTGTAGCAAAATAATGCTCTTTAAACAACTCCTCCAAGTTCTCAACCTCTTCTCAGCCTTTTATAGAGAATATGGATCGCTAAATGCTTTTCAGATGATGTATCATCATTTCATATCTTGTTTATTGAGTGAATCAGTCATTTCACAGTTTGCTACTTAATTCTGTGAAAGAGATTGCACATCCAGTCAATACAATTACTCAAACCTCAAAGAATGTCTGATGTAACAGCAAATGCATGAGTTCATGCTTAAATAAAAGCTGACTGCAAAAATACTTGCAAAAACCTGTCAGAAGTCATGAGAGATTAAACAGAGTTTAACGACTCCTGACAGTGGTGTTTTAAAGTACTCGTTTTGTCAGCATTTTGTATTTTTCCATCTACCGTTTATTTATTCATTTATTTACTGAGAAGGGAATAAGTCATTCCTTGTGTTCAGTGTTGACTCTGGCCAGCACTATTAAAAGATTAGATTACAGCAAAAAAAAAAAAAATGAAATGCAGTCATTTACTCAATCATTTTAGTCCAACCCCATACGACTTTCTTCCATGACACACAAACCAAGACATTTTGAAGACTCAATCTCAATTCACTGACATGCTCAAGCTTCAAGCTTCACCATAAAATCATCTTAAAGTGGCTCGTGTGATTCATGGACGCAAGTCTTCTGACATAATATTGTAGTTTTATTTGGTAAAATACAATTAAGTCCAATTTATTTCACATGATTCAGTAATCCAGTCGCTAGTTAAAAGATTAATGGAGGAGGAAATTATGCAGCAGTGTTTGATTTGTTCTTATGAGTGGAATCTTTTCAATAAATCAATTGATCAGGTTCTCAAAATAGACACTTTATAATAATGTTCAGTTGCAAGGCATTCATAAGTGATTAGTTAATGATCAACTAATCATTTCCTAAATATTCATAAGCAATTAATAAGTGATATGCTAGCAGTTTGTGTATGTTTTATTAAGTCATTTACAAATGATTAGTTATTGATGAACTAATCATTTACTACAGTATATGTTCACAAATGATGAAGTAATATGTTAACAATGTACAAAATAGCATATCATGAAATAATCAAACATATCCTTGGTAATGGTTAATAAGTTACTAGTTAAAATATTATTATGTATTAATATATTATAGTAATATATGAATCATTTATAAATCATTGAAATGTCATTATATAGCATTATACTATTATCTCATAGTGTTAAAAATACTCCATCTGTGTCAGAGAATACATCCGTCTAAATTTCACCAGTCAGCCGTTACATTGCAGTACACACTACAAAATATTCAAAACCTGTTGTGTAAACACATTAATAAATCATTTACAACACTTTCT
>JAUMHG010000076.1:6962635-6984861 GCA_032359395.1 Enteromius anoplus
CATTCTACATTACTTAATAATTTGTGAATATATAGTCATGTTTTGTAAATGATTAGTTAATCATCATCTATTCACTTATAAATGATTCATAACTCTATCTACAAAACATAGATAAACATATTAATATATCACTTATTGATTATTTATGCACACATATTTATGTTTTATAAATGATTAGTTCATCATTAACTAATCACTAATAAATGCCTTACAACTGGACGTTATTATAAAGTGTTACCAAATTATTTATTAATAAGACTAAACTAGTATTTGTTAACATTTTGTATTTTGTGTTCCACAGAACTAAGTCGTTCAGGTTTGGAGGGACATGAAGGTGAGTAAATGATGACGGAATATTCATTGAGTGAACTCTTCCTTTAAATAGCACGTCAAGGAGTTAGACAGCATATTCTCATGTGATCCAATTTCTTCATTTCCTCTTTCTCTCCCTCGCTCACTTTTTCTCTCTTCCTCTCATTGCTTGTCAGATGGAAGATACCAAGGCTCATTCCATGTGGAAATGGCATGATTGGAAGTATTTGGCATTCCCCTGTTTCTTTGTGCTGCAGAATGAGAGACACTGTTATCTGACAACAATAGCCAAAAAACTGAAATTGAAATTCCCCGTACGGATGTGTGTGAGAGACTACTAAAGAGGGGGAATATTGGGGGTCCGGGTGACAGACACACTGTATGGAGGGGGAGAAGCCGGGAAGCCTGAGAAAAGAGAAAGGAGAGAGTCTAGTCTTAATGTGCCAGAACTTGTGCGCTACTCTGGTCCTCACTTCCTGAGAGAGAGTAAATGGAAGATCACTTGTCAAGCTGTCATGTAGCAGGAGAGCCTTACCTGAGGCTGCCGAGCCAGCGTCTCTCTGCTAAGAGCAGGCCATTCACATAACCCTGAAACAATCAAGTCAGGGCTTGAAACTGGAGAAATGCTGTGGGCCAGTGTGACGTGGGGAAATAAAGGACTGGAGGGAAAAGAAATGTCTCTCGCTCTCCTCTCCCTCGCTCTTTCTCTCTGTTGTATAAGGTTTTTTTTGTCATTGGGCCAGTACCTAAGTGTTCAAAGCTCTGTCAAGCCGTAACACTTTGATATTTTTCCCAGGCTTCAAAAGAGCACGGCAACAATAGACTTGTGACTGCAGGCTATGCAAAGGTAGCCAAGACAATATTAGTTGTCTCATCTTCTTTATGTTGTTGGCACCAGACTAGGACTTTTTTACTGGGTGGAGGTAGGTGTTTCGGAAGGAAGCCTGATCTGTTAGCGGTATCTCAGGCGGGTTGTTTAAGGCCTGAGGAAGTGCTCTGGTTTACATGGGTTTTGATCTTTTAATACAGGTAAAGGTGAGGCCAGAGCTGAGTCACCTGTACAGGTGGTCTACAACGATGAGAGAGCCCTGAGTCATGTAATGGGGTAAAATGTGCCAGAACGAGGTAAAAAGAAACACATATCACTTTGATCCATGTATATTGACATTTTTTCATGCAGTATAGATTCACTCATAACAAGTGTGTTATTATTTGGTAACACTTTCTTAGATGTCCGTTTGGAATAATTATTATTTTTTTGGGTGATACTGAATTTATTTGATAATAAAACAGTAATATTGTGAAAAATTACAATACAGAAGAACTGTTTTCTATTTTAAATGGATAGTTCAACTAAAAATAATACATTTAAAGGTAATACTAACACAACATTTAAAAAAAATAAACTACTATGGCATATGCGATATCATTTTCAGCGATCGTGCAGACCTGAGAGAATAATGCGTGTTCATTTCTTCACTTCGTGAAACATAACTCTAACCAACATAGTGTACACAGCTGCAGTGCTGCTACGTCTAATAGGTGCAGTCCTGATCTAATTTTGCTGGCTGTATTTTTTTCTTATTGTAACATGTATTGTTGGAGGGAATGTTAGCCAGCGGCAGATTAGCACCTCCTTAACAAGGCAAATATGATCTGTGTGCACCTCCACAACGGAACCACTGAAGTTCTCTATTTATAGATGCAAAGGAAATGGACACTCTGTTAGAATCTGAGTTATATAGAGCAGGTGAGTGAAGAAGTGTCTTCAGCTTTTCTTTTCAAGAAAACACAGTGTCAGATGTGCATTCTGGGCTTTTCCCCCCAAAGGGTCTGTGACAAGTAATTAGGACACTTCTGAGGTAAATTTAGGCATTGGTTTACTCAGGCTAGATGTGACAATTTATATTATTTTATTTTTTAAAGAATTTTTATAGACGCGTTGTCATGGTTTTATTGACTGGTTTTATTGTAATTTTCCATGAAAAAAATAGTTATCTGAACACAAGTTGATGTTGGTTTTCACAAAGGAAAATTACAACTTAATGTCATAAAAATATGTACCTGTGTGCACATTTTGTGTAACACTATTTTACGTGCCTTACTGCATGTTTCGTCGCAGTTTCAAAGAGAAATGTTCACTGAGTGGCGCTAAAGATAGAGATTCAATATGTGGGCCTTAGCACATTTTATCACGTTGATATAGGTATGTATTGTGGCTGTACAGAAATGAAATGTCCGTGGACTGTTGCTAAAAGTTAATGCTCTATCATGTTGGAAATATGCTCTACAGCTCTACTGCTCTAAAATAATGCTTTATTAATTCAAACTCTGTACATTTAAGTTTAACTGATTTTAATGATCATTTATTTTTTGAAACTTCAGTAAAATGTACTTTCGTTCTTGTTAAAAAGCGCACCAAGGTATGTTTATGCCATGAGACCAGGTAGCAAAATTACCCCTCAACAGTGTAAATTATGTGTATTTTGTATTATTATTTTCTAATTTCATGAGTAATATACAAAACATGACAACTGACCTGATATTTAAAAAAAAGTTCTAATATTACAGTTAAATCTTTTGATAAATAGGACTATTTGTCTTTTATATGTCTTCGTTTAATATCCCAAAAGATAAAAAAAAATTAGGTAAATGTTGATTTCAGGTTTTTATTACTAATAAACAGTATAAAGCCTTTGCTTAAAGAAATATATTTGTCTAACTGAATTTTTTCTCTTTCTCTCTTTACTGACATATAGCCCTCCTCTTGTGACAACTAGCCCCGGTCTTCCCTACAGCAGTTGCTGTTTTATGTCAGTTTGGCTAAAACGCAACAAAATATCCATTACTGTCAGCAGTACCACTGTAGGGTCAAAACAGTTTGAGGCAGCTGTCATTTATAATATACGCAATGTAAAAAATGTTGAATGGGAGTCGATGAAAGCCTATAAAAACTTCCCATTAACACATGGGTCCACCCATAAAGACTTAACTGGGGTTGAGCTGCACAGGTTATCTTTGTTCCTGTCTTGAGCCCATTACATGAATCCAGTCCTCGACCAGCTGAATTCTTTAAGGCTCAGCCATAATTACACAAGATTTCCTCCACCGTCCTTCAGATTCCCGAGCCACAGGAGAAACGATCTACGAATCTGGTATTTTTAATTTTGGAGCTGAAACAAGACATTCACTCTGAAGAAAATCGCACCTTCCTTTGGGAGGCTCGGCCTTTGGCAGTCAGCTTTAAAGCTCGACGGCGAGCGTGCGGTAGCTGAGTTCGGTCTCTCAGCAGATGGAAATGATGGTGCTGTGATTATGGCTACAGACTGAACTCAGACACAATTAGCCACCAACAGATGGAAGTCTTCACGTTAGAAACCCCCCAACCCCCCCCCCTCAAGAGAGTGTCTGGAGGAAAAAAGGCAAACATTGGCATGCAGAAGTCATGTAGGCCATACATACTCTGTAATTTTTGCGAAGTTTGGAAACATACACAAATGTAAATGCAGCCCTCTGATTTTAAGTGTGTTCAAGGCTGCTGAACGAAAAGAATGTAAATCATGTATGATTTAGTTTTCTGAGTCACATCATCCTGCACACAGCTCGGCTAAACTGTGTAGTAATTAAAGGGATGATTCACCAACCAAAAAAGAAATACTGTCATCAAGAATTTACCTTCATCCCAAAGCCACAAGATTTTTTTAGGGACAAAAAGAGAGACATTTTGTAAGCTGTATTGGTTGCAATTACTTTTGAGAGTTGATTTGTTTCACAGAAAATGATTCATTTTCAAATCAAACTGATCTAGTTCTGTAAAGTTCACTGGAGAAAAAAAGTATAATGACCTACTATATTTCTTTATGTATGGCTTTAAAAGACTTGGGATATTACAAGCTGCTTGTGGACAACTTTTAAGATACTTTTACGTTTTATGTCAATTTGTGTCCCCATCTATTTCAAAATGTATCTGATAATACTTAAATTCAGTTATTAGCAATTTAGAAGAAGTAGCAGACAAAATGCAGAATTGCTATACTATATTATAAAATCTTGAACTTAGGTCTTACAAAATATAACCTAAAATTTGTACATATTTTTTATATACTTATTTATATCTAGCACATTTATGGATCAGGTTGAAAGAACCTATTTGAATTATAATGCAGTAAAATTCACTTCCTGTAATTCTAATTCAACTTTGTGATTTATGAATCCAGAGCTACACATTTTGCTCAACACTGCAGCAAAGTGTCCAAATGGTCTCCTTTTGTGTTGCACATGCAAAAAAACAAAAAAACTTTTTTGGGTGAAGTAAAAAGACTAAGTGTTTTATCATGCAAGGGAATATTGCATGAATCTGTGATTTCTACAAAAACAAACTACACTTTCAAAACATTTTTTAGCATTTTGTTCGGTTTTGCACTTGAACTGAACCGAAGCACAAAGATGTATTTTGGCAGATGATGAATTCGGTGATTAAATATCAAATCCACCCCACTCTCAAAACACCGTGAGCTAGTGTTTACACAACAGCCAGCATCTGAGATTCATTAGCATAAAATCAGGAGTACAGGAACAGGAAACAAAATCTTTCAGCATCTTCTAACCCCCCAACTCTACTGTCATAACACATTACCCTTTCGCCCGAGGGGTGGTCCACTTTTTGCTAAGAATGTATAGCCACTGGTAGAAAGGAAAACCGATGTGTTTTTGCTTTGTTTTTGTTGTTTTTCGTTCGATCATTTTCTAGCCATTCTACACATTCCCTTGTTTCTCTGTCTAGGCCATGACTCTCTCATACGCTCTCATATTTCAAAAAAAGAGCCCTGGTCTCACTCGGTAGTGATGAGAAACTCCTACGCGCTCGGCGTTTGCCTTTGATAAGCAATCAGAGCCTGTAACACACATTATGGGCTGAGACGTTGCTTCATAGTGGATTCACTCCCAAATCTGAAATGATGTTTTAAAATTGTCGCTGGAGGCTATGTAATGCTGGGAGAGTGTGCCAGACTCCTCACACTGTCTTTCTCCTGCTTTTCTTCCATTCTTCGCCTTGCTGGCAAAAAAAGCAGAGGCCACAAGCCCAGACTGTGTGTGTGTGTGTGTGTGTGTGTGTGTGTGGCAGCACAGGAACATGTGCTGTCTGCTCCCCGTGCAGCCAGAGGTGACACGCGGGTCCTCGCCATATGCTGTCATTCCTCAGTGTCCCTCAGCCTTGACGCTGAATTAATTTATTAGAAGTTTTTTCGCTGTGCCACCGCTACCTAAAAAGCCTTCTACTCTTTACCGGAGGCTTGTCACACAGATGCTGATGTATTTTCCCTCTCCCGTTGCCAGGTTTTATGATGGAAACCGATACAACAGCGTGATAGAGTTTCGGGATAAATTATTCACGCTTTAAACGCACTCTGCCTGGCTTTCTTGGAGGACATCCATTTTACAAAAGCTTCTTCCCTCCACCCCCCACAAAACCAGCCCACAATCCTTTTAATTGATCTACTCCGACGACGACGCGTGTGCATGGGACTGCACGGGGACTTTTTTTATGTATATCTGCGTTTGGAACAAGGTTGTGCATCACCCAGAATAGAATTTAGAATGCAATTAAAATTTCAAATAAATTCCTGAATTTGAAAAATTCTATTGAAATGAGGTAGCAAAGCTGTTATCAAACTTTACAAACAACCTTGTTTGAATTTTTCATAATTTAAAAAGCTAAAAAAGTTTGACAGACAGAGATACATTTTTATATGAGGTAGAATACAGAATGGAGTTCATTGGAATGTACTTCTTTTTTTTTAATTTTGGGCAGATTGTGAATGGCTTGACAAACCTTATTTAAAAGTTTTGGAAATATAAAAAACCTACAAAGTTTAGATGGATATGCACACTGCTGTTCAAAAGTTTGGGATGTGTAAGACTTTTAATATTTAATATAAGAAGTCTCTTATGCTCATCAAGGTGGCATTTAATATTTAAAATAACAGATTTCTATTGAAAAAGAATGTGTAATCATTCGAATATGCTGATTTAATACTCAAGTTGATACTATCAATGTTGGAAACAGTCGTACTGTGTAATATTTTTTGGAACCTGTGATACTTTTTCAGGATTCTTTGCTTAATAAAAGGTTTAAAAGAACAGCGTTTATGCAAAATTAAAATATTTTTAGAGAACTTTACTGTCACTTTTTAGCTATTTAACACAAAATATATATATATTTTAAAATATCAAATTAATTTGTCATATTAGAATGATTTCTGAAAGGTCATGTGACTCTGGAGACTGAAGAAATGATGCTGAAAATTCAGCTTTGATCACAGAAATATATATATATAATGGAATAACATCAGAACAATATTAATAAGACAACATTTAAAATTTTAATAATATTTCACAATATTACTGTTTTATTTTTCTGTGTGTAAGTATTTATATATATATATGTGTGTGTGTGTCTGTGTATTTATTAAAATAGAACATTATTTAAAATTGTAATAATATTTCATAATGTTACTGTTTTTTCAGTAAATTTATTATCAAATAAATGCAGCCAAATGAGCATAAGAGACTTCTTTCAAAAACTTCTTTTAAAAACCTTACTGATCCCAAACCTTTGAACAGCAGTGTACATGCATAATGTATATACATACACACATAAGAGCTGATACATTCAATTCTAAATTCTGCAGACAAAACCCTGCTCTGGAGACACCACTGTACAGCGCCATGTACACAATGACATATTCTCTGAATAAAGAAAGAAAGGGCTGTTTTTTGAGAGTCTGGGACATTTTTCATCCTCAACTCTAATGCCAATACCATCTGCCTGGTTGAATCCTTAATTGAAAAGAATTTTGGCCTTAGTAGTTGGACTTGCTCCCTAGGACACAGAAGAAAATCAAATAGCCTTTTCTTCTTCTTAATACCTGTTGAAGCTATAAAGAAAAGCACGAGGCAGTGAAATAATGGACTTAGCTACGGCGAGTGGGTGAGCGGCTTTCATATTACATCGAACATCTGCAAAGATGGTTTGCAGCAAGGAGGCCGATTGGATTTAATGTTATTGCCAGTGTGCTATTGGCTGTCCATCCGGAGGAGCGTAAGGTGGCAGTTCATACAGCATTTTTTCTTGTCAGATGGCTTGGACGTAAAAGAGGAATTTGTACATTACTGTCAGTCGCGCCCCTCTTGGATCCTGCCCCAGAGTAGGATAACAACAAACATTGGGGGAAAAGGTAAAGCAGACATTTTGGAGTCAAGGGAAGATAAGTGATGCGTCTACCAGTATGCAAGGAGAAATAACAGAAGGCTCTTTTAATGTGGTTATGCTGTAGGGAGAGTCGGTCATCATCTGCAAGAGATCTGTGTGAACCGCACATAAAAGAACATCAGATGGGAGTTAAATAAATCAGGAATTTGATTGTTGATGAATTTGGAGTAATGTCTGTTGGAAATTATCTGGGTGCTTTACAAAGCTCAACCTTTGGTTCATGTGACCACTTTTGGTGACGATGAAGTGAGAAGTTGATTGATTCTGCGAAGTACTATTGCCAAAAAGAAACCTGATTTAGTAGACAATAATAGTATTGTATCATCATGATGTTTAACAGTACCTATAACACTGACTTGGCTTTGGGTTTGTATTATTATTATTATTATGTGTTAAATCTGGCAAATGCAGCATGAAAACTATTCACTATTATTTTTAGCCAGCCAAGTGGAGATGATTTTCTGTTTTTTGAGATGTGGTATTTGCTGCAGAACATTATGACATTGTGAATTGGGTATAGACTCCTTTATTAATGTATAATAATATATGCATTTATGAACTTACAATCATTACAGTTCAAATACAGAAACTGCAAATTTCAAAAATTTTCTGTCTGTCTTGCAACTCTATGTACTAGGAAAATTAATGTTAGCATTTTGACATTATGCTTTCTGTATAATCTATTTCTGTAGATAATTTCTTCGAAAGTACTAACAGTTTTCCCCAACAGAGTTCAGAATTCAGAATTAAAGAACTGACTACTTTGCAGTTTATCAGATGAATTGTAATTTAATTGATCACACCCCAAAAGAAGTTTAATCAGAATGAAAGGAAATGAAGGAAATGGTCTATAAAACCACCAAACATAAGGACTTTTAAAACTTTTTTTGTTTTCAAAAGGGGTTGTACGCATCTACCCCACAACCCTAATCCAACCAACACAACCAATTCGTACATATTTGTACGTGTTTAATTTGTGCTAATTTGTATAAATTTTACCAAGTCATAAGTTTTTGTACGATTTGTCTAAAACCCCAGTGACGGGTAGGTTTAGGGGCGTGGTTAGGTGTAGGTCATTTGTACAAATTAATATGAATAAGCAACTCATACTGTATGCAAACGTACAATTTAGCAAATATCGTATGAATTCAGCTTTTAGATAAATCGTACGGGTGAGGTCGTATGAATTTTACGAATTAGCACAAATTAACCAACTCGTACGAATACATGCGAATTGGTTGTGAGATTGTGCTCAATCCTACCCATCACGTGTTTTTTTATTTGCTGCACTAGAAAAAAATTGTAGGCTAAATTGTGTAAATTATTTATAAAAAAAATTTTCCTCGATTTATAAATTGTGCACATGATTTCCTCATTCGTTCCCTTGATTTGCTGAATTATGTGCACGATTTAGCAAATCAAGGGCACGAATTAGTAAATCATGTGCACAATTTATAAATCGTGAGAATGAACTAATAGTCGCATGAAGGTTTTAGTAAATCATGCGCACAATTTTTTTTCTTGAATTTAATGTGCAGGGCTCTGTGGGGCTGTCATGTGAACATTCACATTTTGTTTTATCCAATTTTTATTTATTTATTAATTCAAATATTTATTTTGTTAAAATGTACATTTATTGTAATTTTAAATTAAATGCAATTAATTTGTTTGCAGCCTTAATAAAAATTTAAAATTTTAAAATAAATAATTAAATAAATAAATTTAAATCGTAATGACATAATTATACTATCAGGATGTGAACTGTTTTTTTTTTTTATCACTTCATCATATGTTTTGTTATGTTTTTCAGTAGAGGATGGTGTTAAAATGTCATGATTTTGATGATTTTCACAGTAGATGGTTGTTCTGCGTTTCAAATGGCAGAAGTGTTAAGAATGGCTGGGGCCCCCTGCTGCAAAGCTGTATGTTTTGGCATGTGTTGAGTCTCATATGCATTGTTGCTGCACACACATTTTGCAGGGTATCTTAAACCCCACATTTCCAATATAAATATAATTCCAATATAATTTAAAGGATGGAAAATCCTTCTCTGTTTTTTTCGATCTTGTGGCAGGGTCTTCACACCACGGCTTCAATAATAAGGCCACAAGAAATGATGTGGTTCAGTAGGAGACAAGCGGGACGGGTGAGAAGCAGGAATCCCAGGGCACATTCATCACCATTCTTACTCCAGTCCAAAATGCATTGGCCTCACTTCAAAGCCATAACCAGTTCAATTCAACTCACAAGCTGCGGATAAATGCCGCTCTTCATGTTCTCTGTCTCCGGATCTTAACATGACTGAACAAATAATCATTACTTTTTTGGGGGGGCATAAATTTGTCTTCCGTAGATATCTGGACGTATTTTGTTTTGTTTTGTTTTATTGCGCTCAGTTTCATTTTGTTTTTACAAGAAGAGTTTATTGCTCATGGTTTGCAGTATCTGTGCGAGTGACTGAGTTGTGTACAATTTGTACTGCCATTACAAACTTGGAGAGGACATTTTCTTGAGTCATGAGCAGAGTGGTTATGAACAAAAATAAATGCTCATCAATGTTAATGCACCAAACGTTCAGGAAGGCATTTGTGAACATAGTTTATGGCACTTTCTAAGAATGAGGCCTGAAAGTTTTTTTTTTTCTTGTTCAACAAATGTTTAGTGTAAGATGGTTCATAACCTTTATGTTGTATTTCTATTAATTTTGTATGATGTAACAAAAATAAGGTTAAAACTAAATTCATTTTTTTAAACACTTTAAAAATATATATATATTAACTAAACATCAAAAATACAATATATGTATATATATATATATATTAAGGATGCAACGGTACAGTGAGCCCACGGTTCGGTTTGTATCACGATTTTCTTGTCACGGTAACAGTTTGGTTTCGATACATCAATATTACTGTACAGTACTGCATGTGAGCTCTAACATAGTGGGAGGTCATTTGCCCTTTCTATTTCAAGTTATCAAGGTACAGAGACAATATTAAATGTAAGGTACAGATTAAGTCAAAACACCACATTTATTAAAAAAAAAGAACACTTATGTTTGCCCTCTTTCAAAAACGGATAATAAAGTCCAGTATAAGTGAAATATAAACATGATCATTATTCAAATAAATATTGACAGCAACAAGAAAATACTTAAGTTTTCTAAATACACCATCAGAACAAACAACAATAACAAAATGTACCACAAAGTGGTGGCGCTTACTCGCGTCGTAAAGTAAAGATTCGTTCAAAATGAGCGAATCGTTCAAGAACGACACATCACTAGTCTTGAGAATTTTTGACCCTCGCCTGATTGTCTATTTGCTTAATACACAGAAAATGGCAATTTTAATTAAAAGGAAAGTTTAATGCCTCAAATAGGCTACCAAAATATCGCGGTTCATGTGGGTGTGAGCCGAACAGGGGGCAAACCAAACGGTTCGATAACCCACCGAAAACCGTTGCATCCCTAATATATATACTGTATTCTTAAATAAACACTACACAAGGATTTCAAATACTTCAAATAGAATAAAATAATTATTGCCTCAATGAAACAACAGTGAAACAATTGCTAGAAATAGAGCTTAGATGTGCTTTTGTATGGAGAAAGCCACGGGACAGCATATCACCAGACATTCTATCAAGCTCTTGAATAGTAAAAACAATATTAGTAAGCAATTTTAAATGTTTTAAAATTCATTGCAAGTTTTTGCTGAGATAAAGACATTTATGTAATAATAACTCTCTGGATGTTGCATGGTAATGACAATGTTAATGTGTTTGGTGTTTTCAAAGTAGATCTGCTATGCTGCTGCTGATATGGTCGATCAAATACCAGGACTTGTTACTGCCAATACATTCACAGAATGCTTCTGGAAGCATGTAAGAAATACTGCTGTACTTATATATAAAACAGCATAGCAGATCTATACAGGTGGAGCTGGGGGAGGTGGAGGGTTTCTAAAGCGTGTTGCAACTACAGCAAAACCAGCAACGTATCAAGCTCACTGACTACTGATGTTAAGAACTGAAAATCACATCAGGGTCTCAAAAAATATTTACCACTGTGCAGTTTTTGTGCAACCCTGTTTTTATGTGCCTTACTGAACGTTTCGCCACAGTTTCAAAGAGATATTTCCACTGATGGCGCTGAAAGACACAGGTTCATACGTGAACTCTGATACAGTTTTATTATACCTGCAATCAAGCCCAGCTACAAGTGCACGCATTCACTCCATTGAATCTTACCTGACTAACTGTTAACTGTGTTCTTTTAACAGAACTGTGTGTTGTACTGTGTGTTGTGCCTCCACCATTTCAGATCCCCCCGCTTCATAGTCTCTCTGCTCCTAGCAAGGAATCCCAGTTTCCTCTACATCTTCTGCTCGGATATCCCTCTCCTCAGTCATCTCACAATCACTCCTGGTTCCTCTAGTTACTGTCTTGGACTCTGTTTGTGTCAATAAACCGTTTTACTGACTATTCCTCTGTGTCCTCCTAGTCTGTGTGTGACAGAAGACTTTACCAACAACGATCTGCATGTCATGGATACCCATCAGCCCACCGCTGCTGACATGCAGGAGGAATTAGTCAGCACCATCTGGTCCTCCCTCACTCCTGTTCCATCACCGACTTGACCTGCCTCTGTAAGTCCCATGGCCATGCCGCCTGTTTTCCAGGGTGATGCTGCAGAGTGTGGAGGCTTTTTACTTCAAGTGTCCTTTTTTCATCGAGATGCAACCAGAGACGTTTGTCCCAGAGCGGAAAAAAGTAGCCTTTCTAATTTCTCTGTTGGATGGATGGGCTCAGTCATGGGCTCAGGCGATATGAGAAACTCAAAGCTCTGTAGTAAATTCTTTCACAAGTTTCTGTATTCACTTCAGAGAAGTGTTCGGGACAGTGAGTGAGGAGCTATCCATGCAAGAGCAGTTGCTGCAACTGCATCAAGCTGGTACTTGCATCCAGGACTGCACCCTGGATTTCTTTTCAGGTATGCTCGGCGCCTCTAGTGGATGGAATGAAGTCGCCCTGCTTAGTGTCTTTTGCCGAGGTCTGAATCCCCATCTTCGAGCTCACTTGGCCATCCTGGATGACAGTGTGGGGCTAGAGAATTTCGTTCAGAAAGCCACTCGCATTTCCCAGTGCCTACATCAGCCCACTCACCAGCGTCACTCTCAACCTTGACCCCAATACCAGAACCCATGCAAATAGAGGCTACCTGTTTATCTCGCATGGAGCGTGCATGCCGCATCGCGGCCAGTCTGTGTCTGTGTTGCGGCTCTCCTGACCACTTTATCTGGGAATGCTCCATACGCCCCCCATGCCATCTGGTGAGAACCCTAGGGATTGAACCTGAGGTTACTTCACTCTCACTCCTCTCTTCACACCAGGAGCTCTGAGTTGGGAAAACTGCTAGGGAGTGGGAGGGTCAAACATCAATCTCCCCCATTACAGTTCAGAGTCTGATGTCTACATGAGGAGACCATATCATTTCTGGTACTGGAGTACACCACCATCAAACTCATCCTGGGACGCACGTGGCTGCACCAACATTCCCCTACGGTCAGGTGGGACCCCTGTGAACTTCTCCAGTGGAGCGAATTCTGTTTCTAATCCTGTCTGCCAGTGCTGCCAAGACCCCTTCTGATGCCATCACCTGTTACGGTGGGGTCCACAAATGTTTTGTGAGTCCGGAGACTCCTCTGCACTAAAGGGCATTGCAGGATGTTTTCAGTAAGCAGGCGGCCAACCGACTACCACCTCATTGGCCATGGGACTGTGCCATTGAGGCTCTCCGGCAAGGTTTAATTCTCCCTTAAACCTCTCCTGCGGCCTCAAGCTTCTTCTTTGTGGGCAAGAAGGATGGAGGGTTGAGGCTGTGTATTGATTTTCAAGTTCTGAACACCCAGACCGTCAAGCTGCCATACCTGCTTCCCTGGTCCCTGCCTAGCTGGAAGAGTTGCAGGGGGCCTGCATCTTTTCTAAACTTGACCTGCGGAGTACCTATAATCTTGTATGAATATGTGCTGGCGATGAATGAAAGGCAGCCTTCATAACACCCTCCGGGCACTATGAATACCGGGTTATGGCGTTTGGGCTCTCCAACTCACCCTGGGTGTTCCAGAGTTTCATGAATGAGGTATTCAGAGACATTTTGCACAAGTTCGTTGTAGTTTACATCGATGACAATCTGATATTCTTCCAGAAACTGAATGAACATTGCCAGCACGTCACTCAAGTCCTCCAACAACTTAGAGAACATCATCTGTACCTGAAGATAGAAAAGTGTGAATTCCATTGCTCCACCGTGCACTTCCTCGACTGCGTCCTTAGCGGTCAGCACAGCTCCCATCTTGCACCATCCAGACCCACAAACCCCATTTGTAGTGGAAGTCAACAGCTCTACCACTGGCGTCAGGGCCATGCGGTCGCAGTACCATGGTGTCACCGCACAGCCATATCACCCTGCAGCCCAAGCCTGGTTGCCCACTGAAGCTAAGCAGGGTTGAGCCTGGTCAGTACCTGAATGGGAGACCTCCTGGGAAAACAAGGTTGTTGTTGATAGAGGTGTTACAGAGGCCAGCAGGGAGTGCTCACCTTGTAGTCTGTGTGGGTCCTAATACCCCAGTATAGTGACGGAGACACTATACTGTCAAAAGAGTACTGTCTTTCGGATGAGATGTTAAACCGAGGTCATGACTCTCTGTGTTCCCAACCCAGCATTCTGATCCGCTGCACCTGTCACCTGCAATCAAGCCCAGCTACAAGAGCACGCTCCTCACTAGCACTCACTGCCAGTCTATCGTTCACTCGGTTAAAACCTGATTAACTCTTATCTGTGTTCTCTTCACAGAACTGTGTGCTGTACTATGTGTTGTGCCTCCACCATTTCAGATCACCACAGCTCCATAGTCTTTCTGCTCCTAGCAAGGAATCCCGGTTTCCCTCTACACGCTCTGCCTGGATCTCCCCCTACTCAGTCATCTCACACACATTCCTGGTTCCTCTAGTTACTGTCTTGGACTCTCTTTATGTTAAACCCTTTTACTGACTATTCCTCCATGTCCTCCAAGTATGTGTGTGACAACTGTGTCATTTTATCTACCTTTTATGCAGATCTGAACTGTTTTGTCAAAAGTAGTTACACAGGATTTAAACCAGAGCTCCTCATCTATCAAGTACATCTCTGTACTCCGCGAGCTACCGAACAAACCTACCTATGAAGCTGGATATGTGTGATGCTAATATTCGAAAGCCTTCAAATCTCCCAGCATATTAATCTTGTTTTGAAGTCATAACATGATATTTTTTTCTAGGAATTTTTAAAAATTACACTTTATTAATCTAAATTAAAAAAAGAAAACTTTTGTTTATATCAGACTGAGTTAGAACCTATCGCCGTACATCATTGAGACTATCATGACAGAACATTTCAATACTTCTTACATTTTGTGTTGAAAAGAACAAAAACAAAGAATGACTAATAATGACTGTATTCAACAGGTTTCCCATTGCTTGCAAATAATAAAAACAAACAAAAAAATACTTCAGTTTCATCTTTAGTCTCACATTATTGGTTGAGTCATTGTTGCTATGTGTGGCTGGTCGGAATTCTCAAACAAACAGAGGAGGGTTTTGATAACACCACAGAGTCAAATTCTACAACGTGTTCTTAAGTATATCTGACTTTTCCACACAGTCTCAGAACATGAGGCAGTAATGCCTCTCTCACACCCTCCAGCACTTAAAGTTCATTCCAGCAGCCCACGTTCATAAGCCACTACACAGGCATGATAGACAGGATGGTGTATATGTGGAAAGAGGAGGGGGGCGGTAGGGGATAATGCTTAATCTGCAGTCTCTAGTGCCCCCAGCTCCAGCTGGCACTGCACAGGGCTGGCATGACAGAATGTGACAGAAGATCCGGAGGCGAGGGACTGGGGGAATCCCGTAACAATAATGCGGATGGTGAGGCTAAGGCCCAGATTAAATCAGAGCCATCGCCCACCTGCCAATAGAAAATTACAGGGCATAGCCACACACTCTCGCTCTCTTTTTCCATCTGGGCTTAAGTCCATGTGCTGCTAAACCCAGCTACACTGTAACTTCCAGTCATAGGTGTTTAGTGCCTCTGGACTTGCCATCGGACAGCATTTGAGTTTTTTGAGTTTGTTCATTCCTTGGGTGGCTATAAAGACACTAAAAAGCAGCTGTTGTAGTGTCAGCTCTGAGGGCAAAAAAAGTACAATGCAGTTAGCATTGAAATATAACTGCCATTTGTTGAAAACAGCCGTACATAAAAAAAGAGTTTCCCAGCAGCGTTTCACGGCCGTGAGCATTTCAATTATGCGCAATCAGCCCGTGATCAGAGATGTATTAACTATCTGATTTATTTTTCTGCAAGCAAAGCTCTTGCCAAAGGGAATCTAGCATTTGTTTTCCTGCAGTGCTATGCTAACTCCAGAGGCATTCTGCAGTCTCTCTACATGATCTCTGATTTGCCTAAATGAGGTTTGTTGAGATTTACTGTGGGTGATTATAATGATGGTTTGTGTCATATTGCAGCAATCAGATGGGGGAAGCTTGGCCTGGGAGTCGACGGTGTCAGAACAGGGCAGTGGATACGGCCTGATTTTAGCCAGAGCTCGAATGCACCAAGCGAGGCCCCTCTGCTAACTACGTACAATCAAAGAACGGGTTCCTTAAACCAATCACCCTCCCCATGAGGCTGACGAGCAGGGTCGCTTTGTTTAGATAGAGACCAGCTATGTGAGAAGCTCAAATTAAAATTTTATATCAAATCACTGGAGGCCCAGCCGTTTCCACACAATTGCTAAAATTCACATGTTCCAATCCGGCATCGTGAACTGTGGGCAGGTTCTGATTCAATTTACACTGTCATTGCATTATGTTACATCATTTTTGGTGAGTTTGTGAGGAGAAATTGAGATTTTGTTTCATGTTTTAAGTAGCGTGTATTTCTGCTTTCTATAGGTTGATGCTAATATCCTCCTGTTTTTCTCTGTTCCTGCTGTTTGAAACATCAGTCTATGTCAATATACACTGATGACTGGAATATTTACATGTTTATGCTCAGAATTTCCATCTGTTGTTTCTGGAACAATCAGAATTGCTCAGAGAGACAGAGGGAATTGCTGCAACTCATGCTCAGCTTGAGTTTTCGTGATTGGAGGCTGGTCTTGATTATCCGCAGCTCAAGTGGAAAAAAAAATGTTTTGGTTTTCTTCAAGGCCTTGTTGCTGTTGTGTTGGGCCCACTGGATCTGTGGTACCCTTTAAAGTGCCTGTTTTCCACTGTCAGTGGTCTGTTTTCACTGAGGTTCACTCAGCATGGGCATATTAGCACAGTGAGGTCTACCCCATCCAACACAACACAGAGATCAAGAAAGCCTGGCTGTTATAGTCATTTCTTTAGATGTTATTATATGGACACTTCACTTTATTCACAAGCGCCCTTAACAATCCAACAGACAATCATCTGCAACTTTACATTTAAAATGGTAAATTGTTGTTGTTTCTCTAACTTTAGGAATGTTTGTGGCTCAGTGGTTCATTTAAATTAAACATTAATTTAGTACAAATGTCGCATTTTAATCATTTTTATTGCTACTTACAAATTTTAATGCATTGATTTGATTGTTTTACCCATAAAAAATCGTAAAGCCTCATGTTATAAAGTAATTATAGCTATATTTATTAGTGTTATTAAAATGTTTGAATATTGTATTTTATTATTATTGAAACATAAGATAATCTTAAACTATTTAAACATCTTTGCATTAGTTTTTATTTATTTTTTATCAATATTGATAGAATAGAAATATATAATGAAATTTGAATAATGACTTAAATGAATAGAAATTAATAGGAAAATTTTACTTTTACGAAATGTAATGCTATAATTTGCACCAAAATATAAAATGTTCCCCTAATAAAGATTAATTTATTCATTTATTTATCTGAAAAATCACAGTGCTGCCTTTCATACAACTGCATACAGACTTGCACTAAATTATGACATTTTTGCGCTGTTTGACAGTGGAATAGGAATTGTCTGCATAGTTAAATTTCATAATTGATTCTGTTTATCTCTGTAAAGCTTTTGTGTTTTTGACACAATCTGTATTGTATACAGCACTATGGAAATAAAGGTGACTTGACTTATGCTTGTTTATCAAAGAGGCAACAGTATCTTGATCTAAAATTATTAATAGCAGCATATGTACAAATGCCATTTCCACCGCAGAATGCTATAAAACACAATACATAATTTGAGATGTAGAGCAAATGATCTTTACTTTTCAGAAAATGACAGCTCCCTTGTGAAAAATGTGTTTTAAGAGTCTACACGGCCAAAAGTAACAGTTTTATACCACAGCTAGCCAAATGCTGGTTCTTTTGTCATCAATGAAAATGTCAAAGACAAAAATATTTGACACAAAAATCCTTCAAATTGCTTCCAGATAGATGAGGTGTCGTAAACATTACCTCAAGGTGTTACATAGTTCAAAAAACACAGACGTTTTGGCACACGTCCGCAGCTTACAAGATCAGTATCTTCAGGCAAGATATGCTATATTATATGCAAGTGTTCCCAAAAAATAACAAATGGACCCTGTCCCGTTTAAGAACGGAATCAAAATATTAGTTTTTTTTTTTCTTTGGTGGAAAGTAAAGAGTAGTCTCTGGGGGTCTGAATGGCTGCAGTAAGAGAGGTGATATTGATGGCTAAGAGGGGAGAGAGGCCAGATGAAAGTGCTGCCACGGTCCCTTAAGATGGAGCTTGAGACACGGACTGGAGCAGTCGGTCTGGGGCGGCTTAGGTTTCCCTCCGGGCCGGAAGTGGCGCTTTTCCCCTGGCGAGAAGCTTTTCCTGCAAAATAAAGAAATCATTACTAAGATGACAGCTCCTCCACCAGCCTGGACCTCTGGGGAACGTAACTCCGAGAACTGCCACTACTGATTAGGTAGCTTCGCTTTGGGCCAACATCACCTCTAGTCGAAAATAAATACCATAGTATGTCTCTCGCTCTATTTTTCTCATTCTCTTCCTTGTGTTTTCCTCAGGCCCACCGCACCACCACATCCGGGCAGTATAGTGGAATGGGTGACCTTACTTGGATTGACATCTGAACCCCAAATAATTAGGCAAATGATCAGGGCTCAATAGCGTTGACCCTGTGCGATGGTGGCGTGTGGCGTCCTACAGTCCTGCTGGGCCCGTTCCAACTGATTTCAGGCCAGTGTCACTCTCCAACAGCTCCATCCCAAATCATCTCCATCGTCTGCCAGACGAGCACCGCCAGAGAGCCTGTGGACTTTAGAGAGCTTTACGTCTCCTTTTTGAAAAACCATCAGAGATTGGCCCGAGATCACAAGTTGACCCGAGAGTAATGATTACCATGGAGAATAGACGGTCTAAATCTGATCCCAGACTCTTGTCTGGGTTTAAAGGCTCCTGGAGAGATGAATTGTTGATGCCCTTCAGGACAATAATGTCATCCTTATATTTTTACTGTCTAAGAAGTGGATTCTCCTCAATCAAAAGCCGCATTGTTACAGACTGCTCTCTGATATCCTAGACAAGCAGTTGCATATTTTTGAATATTGGTGACTTGGGTTACTAAAGCAGTGTATCACATGTAAAACGTTGCAATAATTTATTGGCCTACAGTCCACTGATTTCACATTACAAACACACACATATGTTGGTTTATGCGGACTCTCTATATGTGTAATTGAACAGGGGGCTGTCAAAAAGAAATTATGCATTTTATTTTTGCAAATCAATGCATAAAAAGAAGCAGATGGACTGAATAAAAATTTAATTTCACTTGAACATAAAAAAAATATAATAATAAAAATGATGTCAGGAACAGATGCATTAACAACCATTCTTCGAAATTAAAATGTTTATTGCACTGAATGTCTTGCCTTTACGCCATTGAAAATAACTTTTTCTTAGAATTGTGTGATATAAACTTGAGGGGAAAAAGTCAGTTGCAATTACCTTTTATTTATGTAAGTTTTTATTTTTATCCACAGTAGAAAATAAGTTTCCATGGAAAGTATCATATAGTTTCCATAGAGTTTCAGGAGTTAAATTATTATTTTTATTTTTTTCATTCAGAAATTGCTAGTAAAATAATTAAACGTAATGGCACTGAAATAACACTGAATTAAACAACGCTACCTCATGACCAGTTTGTACTCATTTTTTATGATTTGCTAATTCGTACAAATACTCGTCTAAACCCCAGTGAATGGTAGGTTTAGGGGCGGGTTAGGTGTAGGTAAGTCATCCAAATTCACACAAAATTGTGTAAATAGTAAAATACATATGATTTGGCAAATATCATATGAATTTGTGAGTGACTTAATACAAATTAGTCACCTTGTAAAATATGTATGAATTGCCGTGAGATCGGATGAAATTAATTATTAGATTTTAAAGGCGAAAGATTGCTAGTAATAGGTTTTTTTTTTTGTTTTTTTGTTTTTTGGGAAACATGTTCCAATAATCTTTGTTTTCTTTTCAAATCCTTTTTTTACATTTTATGCAAACACTGCCTCAGAAGTCATTGCTTAAAAGTGTATCAAGGTAACCAGGCATCTGCCTAAGCTTTTAGACATAGCCAATATAAATAGGTAGAGAGAAAGAAAGAGCAACCCCGGAGGAAGAGCCCCAGGTGTCACAGTCACGTCCAGGTGCAGGGACTCTGTTGTCATGTGATTAGCCTGAGCAGAAATTCCCACCTGCTGCTGCTGCTTACTCACAGAGATTAATGTGGCAAACACAAATGAGCCATCAGAGGCCAGGCTGCTGTCCTCTCTAATGGAGACTGATAAAAGACAGACTGCATCTTTCTCTCTCACACATACACACACACACTCATCCAGCAGCCAGCAGGTCTCTAATGGTATAAATGGCTCCATGTGCAGATGCATTTACACGTCCACCTTAATTCATGATTCAGAACTCTATACAACCACTGATTTTTGTTTTTCTGTTTGTTTGGTTGGTTTTTTTTGGTACTAAATTCTTATTTAAATGATTTTAAAGTTTGACACTATTTATATGTTTTTTAATAATAATTTTGATAATATTTTATATTATTCATCAGTGTCACATGATTCGTCATGCAGCAATGACACTGGACCACAAAACCATTCATAAGTGACAGCTTGAAAGCTGAATAAATAAGCTACATTTACATAAAAATCTGGAATCTTAAAGCGCAAAAAAACTACAAAAACATAAAAAATGTACGTTTAAAGATGTCCAAATTAGGTACTTAGCAATGCATATTACTAATCAAAATTTTGATGAATTTAGGGTATAGGAAATTTGCTAAACATCTCTGGAACATGATCTTTACATAATACATAATGATGTTTGGCATAAAAAAGAAAAATCAATCATTTTGACCCATACAATGTATTCTTGGCTATTGCTGCAAATTTTGTGCTCTAGGGTCACATATGTTGATTTGTACTAAAAAAAAATATATATATTATTATCATCAATGCTGAACATTTTTGCTGTTTAACATTTTTTTGCTAAAATCATTAAATAGTACTATATATTATTATTACTATAATATACAACTACTATTTAGTTTGGGATAAACAAAATAATTAACGTTTTCATTCTGCAAAAACGCATTTAAATGATAGAAAGGATTTATACTAGTGCTGTCAAACGATTAATCACAATTAATCACATTCCAAAATAAAAAACAAATTTTTGTTATTTTTTATGATTGTCATGCTCCTCACAGGCCATCCTCCATTGCTCAGCTTGTGCCTTGCCATACGGCGTGAGTTCCCTACCAAAGCGGTGCAATATGGGGCTCCATCAGTGCCAAAATCTCGTGCGCTGCCTAGTATTTCCACGGTTCCCAGCCTGTGACGTGATGATCGAGGCTGGATTTGTGGGCCGATATGCCTGATCTGATCTCCGCCTATCCCGGATCCAGTTCCAGAGTTGCGGCCGGGAGAGCTGATCCCAGTTCCCGAATCCAGTCCCTGAATGGCGGCCGGGAGAGCAGTTCCCGAATCCGGTTCATAGTTTACGGCCAGGAGTGCCGATCCCAGTTCCAGAGGCTGCGCTGCTAGAGGCTGTCCTTAAATCGGCAGTGGCTGTGGTGACAACCCTTGTGACACCGCTACTACAGTCCCAATCAAACCTCCAGAGTGCCCACCCACTCCTCCCTCGCTATTGTATTCATCCTGTTACGGCGGGTACATGCAGTATATATTTTGAAAATATTTATACATTATATGTTCGTATTCATTATGTTTTATGTATAAATATATTTTATATATAAACATAACATGTTTTTATAAAATATATACATGCATGTGTTTGTGTTTATATACACCTATAATATGTAAATAACTTTTATTTTGGATGTGATTAATCATTTGACAGCAGAAAATCCAACTTGAAATTGGCATCTTTTACACTTTATACATATTTGTGGCTGATAAGTGAAGTTTTTGCAAATAAACTATTTCGAGTAGGAGCGCGGTCGATTTATCACAGCTGGCACCTCATCACCTGATCAATCTCCTCATTACACCTGCCCAATCAAATCCCTTCTACCCACTATAAA